>JAULBQ010000015.1:0-16002 GCA_032355525.1 Pachydermia laevis
AAAATAAAAAAAGTCTTCTAATAGAAGAAGATTTTAAATAAAAGATTTTTATAACCATTATCAAGTAAAGACATCTCTTCATTTCAGGGCCCACATCCCAATGTTTTTTTTAAACTAACTTAATCACTATTTTTGGGTTTTAAAATCAAATACAAATCATTTCTGACTTTAAAATAAAAATATTTAAAGGTACTCAATGAAAAAATAAACATGAAAAATTCAATCTATTAATGCTAGAGAGAGGAAATAATATTTTTGGAGCTCCTCCATGCTGAGTTGTTACATAAATAAAAAGATTATACGCAGCAACTAAAAATCTCATAAAAATAAAAGGAATAAATAACCAAAAATTATTTCTCATAATTCTAGGAATAATCAACAGTTCACTCAAAAGATTAATAGACGGGGGGGCCGCTATATTAATGACACAGAATAAAAATCACCATAAAGATAATATAGGAACAAGTAAAAGAAACCCCTTTCTTAAAATTAGTCTACGACTATGACTTTTTTCATACGTCATATTGGCCAAACAAAATAATGCGGAAGAACATAGACCATGAGCCAACATTATTCCTAAAGCTCCTCCTCATCCTCAAGAAGTAAGAGAAAATCTTCCAGCCAGCATAATACTCATATGACCAATAGAAGAGTAAGCAATTAATGATTTTAGATCTACTTGTCGTAAACAAATAACCCTAGTAATAACACCCCCCCACAACCTAAAGGCAAGAACAATATCTTTAACACATCTTCTGACCACTAAGAAAAACTGGGTCATTCGAATCACTCCATACCCCCCGAGTTTTAACAAAATCCCGGCTAAGACTATAGATCCCGCAACAGGAGCCTCTACATGAGCTTTTGGTAACCACAAATGAACCGAAAATATTGGAAGTTTTACCAAGAAAGCACCCATGGCAACTAAAAAAACAACCTCATTTATTCATTTTAAATTTATACAAAAAAATTCTTGAACAATATTCTTATAAAAAATCGATAAAGAAAACTCATTCTTTACCACAAACAAAATCAAAAATAATAGAGGTAAAGAAGCAGAAATAGTATACAGTAATATGTATATACCGGCCTGTAGACGCTCAGGCTGGTACCCCCATCCTAAAATTAAAATCAAGGTCGGAATCAACGACAACTCAAAAAAAATATAAAATCACATGATATTCCTAAATAAAAATACCCCTATTAAAATTAAGTTTAAAATTCTTACAAAAAAAGAAAAAGACAAAGAATTATTTCTAGCCTCTTTTACCCTCTTATGTCTAGCAAGCATTATTAAAGAAGAAATTCATCAAGTTAATATAATAAGAGTTCTTCTTAAGCCATCAGCTACTATCACACTTCTAACCACCTTTCTTAAAGTTATAGGCGAAAAAAAAACAAAAAAAGAGACTCAAGTCCCAATTAAAAGTATTCAAGTCCGCACGAACCAAGAATAACTTTTACCACGGAACGGAAAAACTGACATTAATCCAATAAAAATTAATTCTAACATTTCTGTAAATTATAGCTATAAACGTAGTCATTACCGTGTGTACGAATTAAGGACACTAAAACCGCAAGACCTAGTCTTGCCTCACAAGCTGCTAATGTAATAAAAATTAAAACAACAAATCTCTCTGAACTCTGGGCATCTCTTTCTCTCAACAAAAAAACAAATAAAGATAAAGTCATAGCTTCTAGTCTTAAAAGACAACTAAGCAAATGCTTACGCTGAACGGAAAGTACTAATATAGAAAATAAAGCCCCAATAACACTAAATACATAAAAAAAAGAAACCCTCATCATACCATGAAAAACTATTTACATTAATACTTAAATTATCAAATGATTCGAACATTAAAAGTCTGTTTTCAAAACAAACTATCCCCAGGTAATAATTAAAAATCTATATATTAACAATTTTATACCAAAAAAAATGGCATAGTGGAGCAACAATAAAATATAAGAAATATATAAAAGTAAAGATTTGCCCAATAACTTCATAAGGATACTCAACCGGACGAGCCCCTACCCAAGTTAAAACAACAAGACCTCCTAAAAATACCCAAAACAATAACTGTCTTAAAAAACAAAATCTAAAAGAACAAAAAGATCTTACATAAGTTAAAGGAGGTAAAAATAAAACTACCACAGCTATAGCTAAAGCAACTACTCCACCTAACTTTCTAGGAATAGAACGTAAAATAGCATAAGCAAATAAAAAATACCATTCAGGTTGGATATGTTCAGGAGTGGCAAGAGGATTAGCAGGAATAAAATTTTCAGGTTCTAAGAATATATTAGGAAAAAACAATATAATTAAAACTAGAAATAAAAAAAGAAACAGAAACCCAACAATATCTTTTAATCTATAATAAGAATGAAACGGAATTTTAATTCTGTCTCTTCTTAACCCTAACGGATTATTTGACCCCGTTTCATGTAAAAATAAAAAATGAACTACTACCAAAGCCACAATAACAAAAGGTAAAACAAAATGAAAAGAAAAAAATCGATTCAATGTAGCATTATCAACAGAAAATCCTCCTCACAGTCATTCAACAAAAAACTTTCCGACATAAGGAATGGCTGAAAAAAGATTTGTAATAACAGTGGCAGCCCAAAAAGATATCTGCCCTCAAGGTAAAACATAACCTAGAAAAGCAGTAGCCATAGTTGCAAGAAGAAGAAGAACTCCGATATTTCAAGTATACTTTAATTTATAGGACCCATAATAAAGACCGCGTAAAACATGAACATACATACAAATAAAAAAACAAGATCCTCCATTAGCATGAAGAGACCGAAGAAGTCAACCTCTATTTACATCCCGACCAATATGAATTACAGAAGAAAAAGCCAACTCAACATGGGGAGTATAATGTATAGCCAAAAATAAACCAGTAAGAATCTGAATTATCAAACAAACCCCTATTATTGAACCAAAATTTCATCATACAGAAAGATTTCTAGGAGCAGGTAAATCTACTACCGCATTATTTATAATTTTAAAAATAGGATGAACTTTTCGCATTGGTCTTCGCATAACAATTTTTGATAAACTTTATACTTTTAGGATGAAACCCTTAACGTGCTAAATTTACACTACAAAAACCCTATAAAAAATGTTGACGTAGCGGTCCTTGTTGATAATAGCAGATTTTTACTACCGCTAATAAATTTAGTAATAAAATAATTCCCAGCCCCACTATAATAGAAATTCGAGAAGGAATAGTAAATTTTTCTCCCATTGAGGACTCCCTAAGCTCAAACTCATTCAATAATAAATCTTTCACTACAATAGTGTCAGAAAACCAAACTGAAAAAAAAAAAAAAAAAGAAAGTACCCATATCATGATTCCTCCGATAAACAAGCCTATTCCGGAGAAATAGACATTAGGGCTCAGTGCCGAAACATACGCAAATATGACAAGTAGCCCCCCGACAAAAACTAGAAATAAAATAAAGCCAAACCAGGCATGCCTAACAACCCCAATTAATAGACAACTAACTAGCCTACAAAATATAATACATAGCCCTAATCTTAAAGGATGAAGCATGAAAGGTATTATAAAGAAAAAAGACACCCCTAAAGAAAATAAGACATAGCTAATCATTCAGAAAGTAAGGACTTACCTTAATCTTTGACTTCCAATGCCAATATTTTCATTAAACTACTCATCTGAGTTATCACAAGTCAAGAAGAAAAAAAAAACTAATTAAAAATACTAGGCCCCTTAGAGAAAGGGGCAAAAATCCTTTTCATGTCAAGCCCATCAACAAATCATACCGAAAACGAGGAAGGGTCACTCGAACTCAAATAAACGCAAAACAAAAAAATAAAATTTTTAAGCACAGAAGAAAGTCTAACAGGGCCCCAAATAAAAAGGCACCGCCGTAAAAAAGACATCTAGTTAAAAGACTTATTAATAGAATGTTAGCATACTCTGCCATAAAGATTAACGCAAACCCTCCTGCCCCGTACTCTACATTAAATCCTGACACTAACTCAGACTCTCCTTCTGCAAAATCAAACGGAGCTCGATTAGTTTCGGCAATACAGGAAACAAACCAAATAACCCCTATAGGAAAAAATAGAAACCTATATCATACTATCTCTTGATAAGACCTCACTTTTAGTAATTCTAACCTAAGAGATATAAATAAAACAAATAAGAGGATAAGAGCTAACCTAACTTCATAAGAAATGGTTTGAGCGACAGCTCGAATTGCTCCTAACAAAGCATATTTTGAATTAGATCCCCATCCGGCCAGTAAAGTCCCATAAACATTTATTCCTGACACACATAAAAAAAATAACAACCCTAATTTTAAGACTATAACAGAAGAATTACTCGGTAAAAGTTGTCACAATATTAAAGCTAAAATTAAACTTAGAACAGGAGCAGTGTAATAAGGTAATTGATTGACCATTATTGGCTTACTTATCTCTTTTGTCAATAATTTTGCTGCATCGGCCAAAGGCTGTACAAGTCCCATAAATCCCACTTTATTAGGGCCTTTTCGAACCTGTATATAACCAAGGCCTTTACGCTCCAACAATGTGAAAAAAGCAAGGCCTAACAAGACACAAACATTCGCTATAAACAAAGATACAACAGAAATAACCATTACTAAGAAAAGGCCTATACCTCTATAATTAAAACTTAAATCTAACACATTATCTGTCACCTTAGTTATATAATTTATTAAGTGAAAATCTACTTTCATTTATTGAACCTAACTCAATCACATTTCTTCTGTCAACTTAACAAATAGAGCTTAATCTCATATTAAATTTTTTCAACTTTCTAAATAATTTATTTTAAAAACGGTCCTTTCGTACTAGCTTAAAAAATTTTATTTTAAAGATAGAAACCGACCTGGCTTACGCCGGTCTGAACTCAGATCATGTAAGATTTTAATGGTCGAACAGACCAACCAAGAAAGCTTCTACACCAACCGGAAATCTTAATCCAACATCGAGGTCGCAAGCCTTTTTTTCGATAAGAACTCTCAAAAAAGATTACGCTGTTATCCCTATGGTAACTCATTCTTCTAATCAACATATATTGGGTCATTACAAATATGTTTCTTTAATTAAAGGAAGCTACTTTATTCCTTAGTCGCCCCAACTAAAACATAAAATATAAATAGTAATTTTTTGATACATATTTTTACTTTTGTCAATGCTAAAGCTCAATAGGGTCTTCTTGTCTTTTAAGAAAATTAATGCTTCTTCACATCAAAATTAATTTTTAAATAATAAGAAAGAGACAGTTATGTTCTCGTCAAACCATTCATACCAGCCTTTAATTAAAAGGCAAATGATTATGCTACCTTTGCACGGTCAGGGTACCGCGGCCGTTAAATATTATCACTGGGCAGGTCCGACTCTTCATTTTTATTATACAAAGAGCCATGTTTTTGATAAACTGGCGGAACATAATTTTGCCGAATTCCTTTTTCTTACTTTATTTTTTAATACTGTTTTATCTCACTATTTTACATATACTTAAAGATATTATCCTAAAAAATACTCATCTTACCAGTATTTCCTCTATAAATAAATTTTTTTAAGAAAACCAGTAAACAAGAATAAAACTAAAATAATAAATTTATTTAACTATTTTATAACTTATAACAATTTTTTTAATTGATGGCTAATTTTAAGCCCACACCTAACAATCTTTATCTTTAATTTTTATAACACATAAAAGCTTATCCTTCTATGTCTGAGCCTTTTATCCTTAATCTTTATTTTCTCAATAAAAACATTCTCAAAAGCCAATACTTTCATATTTTTACTGATTAACCAGCTATCACAAGTCTCGAAAAACATTTCATTTCTATTAAATCCTCTAAATACAGTTTTTCTACACTGAAAAAGAAACTTAATAGCTCGACTTATTTCGGGGAAAATAAAATCTATATTCCATCTCTAGATAAGCCATCATACAAAAGGTACAGAAACAAATTCTTACTTTTTTACAATTATTCTCATTCCCTCACGGTACTTTTACTCTATAGTTCTTACAAAAATCTCTTTCACACATACTCTTTATTTTAATGATTTGATAAAACCATTTTTCCTAAGCTAATTACAACAAGAGCTCTATTTAAGACAGATTCTAAAAAATCTCCTATTCAACGTAAGTGAAATATACTAAATATACTATGTCTTAAAAAAACACTTTCCAGTACTTTTACTATGTTACGACTTATCTCATTTTTCAACGAGAGCGACGGGCGATATGTGCACACTCCAAATCCTAGTTCAACTTAGCACTCTTTCTTAAAGATTACTCTCAAGTCCTTTTTCACTTTTTTTTTCAATAAAAGATCCATAAAAAATTATTTATAGTAACCCACCTTCACTTTTCTATAAGCTGCACCTTGATCTGACATAAAGATAAAAACATCTTTTTGCTAACTTCTTTATTCTAAAAAATTACCTGACGACGACGGTATACAAACTGACATGCAAAAAAAAGTTAGATCCTGCGTGGAATATCGATTATGAGGCAGGTTCCCCTGACTGGGTTTTAAGCACCGCCAAGTTCTTTGAGTTTTAAGAAAAATTCTCGTAATACTCAGGTATAATAGATTTATTATATTTACCTCTTAAATAACGGGGTATCTAATCCAGGTCTCAAAAAAAGTTTTCATGGCATCATTCTACAGATAAAAAAAATAAGTTAAACTAATTCTCCTAATTTAACCAATAAAATTAATAAAATTTATCTAAATACAAACTAACCATATTTTATAACCGTTATTATCTTAATATAACTTTATTTGTCTAACCGCGGAGGCTGGCACAAATTTTTCCAAGCTTTTTGACAATCTCTAAATCACAATTTCTTGCATTTTTAATCTTCAATACTGGTGAAGTGAAATAATCAAATATCATGTTAAAAATAATACTTAAAAACATAAAAAAATATTTAATTTTAGTATACTATACCCCTCACTCTACTCAAAAATTCCATGTATTTAACACAGTCACAATTAAAACTTAAGCCAGAACCAAACTTTAATAGAAGAATCACAATTCATTTTCGGGGTATGAACCCAATAGCTTATCTTAGCTGATTCTATTTTATATTTTACTATACGTTGTTTGTTTTGTTTTTTTTTTTTGATATATACCTATATATATCTATATATATAAATATATATCTATATATATAAATAAATATATATCTACACATATAAATATATCTATATATATGTAAATATATATATATATATATATAAGTATATATACCTGTATATACATGTGTACATGTGCCCATATAAATATATTTCTCTGAACACACATACACTTATATAGGAAATAAAAATTCATATATTATATAAGGCCATATACATACATAGATCTACAACATAAATATATCTCTCTAGACATCTCTCAGTCATTACTTCCCCAAAACAAACAAAATATAATAAACTTTAAAAAACTCTTTTTTAATAAAAATAACGCAAAAACGTCTTTTTTTTCTCCAAAAAATCAAACTATATGAGAACTATTTTTTGGAGTTCAAAAAACCTTATGAATTTTTGCTAAAAATTTAATCAATATGAGACACACCTAAAACACCGTTTTTATGACTTTTTTATGAGCCCGTTTTCTTAGAAAAAAAAAGCCGCGGCTTTTTTTTTCAAAAAAGAAAAAAAACGGGATCAAAAAACATTACTGTTTTCTTAACACTTTAAAAACATGTTATAAGGTATCATAAAATTAGGAAATGAGTGGAACTTTGAATTCCGGTATAAAAGTTCGAGACTTTTTCTTATAAGATTTTAAGTTAACTAAACTAATAGCCTTCAAAGCTTTTAATAAAAATTTTTTTTTAAATCTTGAAGATTTTATAATTTATGAAAAATATTAAAGTGCAAATTTAAAAAAGTGTTGTTCACTAAAATCTTGCGGGATGGCTGAGCATAAGCGGAAGACTGTAGATCTTTTTACGGACAATAGTTCTCCCGTAAAATCTTTTGAGTATGGGAAGTACAACTGCCTTCCAAGCAGTAAGATTAGGAAACTAAAAAAGATATAAATTTATATATGCTACGAAATCCTTTTCACTTAGTTGAATTTAGTCCTTGACCATTAACCGGATCAATTGGTGCCTTATTCCTGACTACAGGATTAGTCGGATGAATACGAAATTCCTCCACTTTAGGACTTATTTTAGGTCTTTCCCTAGTCTTATTAACAATACTTCAATGATGACGAGATGTAATTCGAGAAGGGGCTTTTCAAGGTCACCACACAAGCATAGTCTATAAAGGCCTCTGTTTAGGCATAATCCTATTTATTGCTTCTGAAGTGCTTTTCTTTTTTGCTTTTTTCTGAGCCTACTTTCATAGAAGTCTGGCACCTACCCCAGAACTCGGATCTTGCTGACCTCCGGTAGGCATTTCCCCATTAAATCCTTTTGAGGTACCTCTTCTTAATACGGCCGTTTTACTTGCTTCTGGGGTAACCGTAACTTGAGCCCATCATTCTTTAATACAGGGAGACCGTCCTAGAACGGTTCAAGGTCTCCTATTTACTGTTCTCCTAGGAACATATTTTACCTACTTACAGGCAGGGGAGTATTATGAAGCTTCTTTTTCAATTTCAGACGGTGCTTACGGGTCAACTTTTTTTGTTGCAACAGGATTTCATGGCCTTCATGTCCTGATTGGGAGAACATTTCTAATTATCTGCTTAATTCGGGCATGATCTTACCATTTCTCAGACAAACATCATTTCGGGTTTGAGGCTGCCGCATGATATTGACACTTTGTTGACGTAGTGTGGTTATTTCTGTATCTTTCTATCTATTGATGAGGGTCTTAATCCAATCTTTAGGTGGCTGATAAAAGCAACAGATTTTTAATCTGTCCATGATAAAACATTATCTCTGAGGAAAGGAATTGTACTTTAATATAAAAGATTTGACTTGCATTTAAACAATAGGGTATCTCCTCATTTCCAAATAGCAAAAAATGAAGTAATCATCCATGGTTTCGGCCCGTGAGTAGGCAGTGAAACTCTGTCTTTGCAATAAGCCGAAGCCAAAAAGAGGCATTTAATTGTTAATTAAAAAATTGTAAAAATATACCGACTTAGTACGGTATTACACCGATATGAGCGGATTACATTGATGCTGTAAAATATAAGAATTCTATTTTCTTTGATACCTATGACTCCTATATTATGAGCTAGATTTTTAGCGTTCTTCTTAAGAGCAGTTATTTTTTTTATCTCTTGAACTATCTCAAAACAAGCTATAACTGATCGAGAAAAGAGTTCCCCTTTTGAGTGTGGATTTGACCCCTTAAGATCTTCCCGAACACCCTTTTCCTTACGGTTTTTTCTATTAGCC
This sequence comes from Pachydermia laevis, assembly GCA_032355525.1. NCBI lineage: Eukaryota > Metazoa > Mollusca > Gastropoda > Neomphalida > Peltospiridae > Pachydermia > Pachydermia laevis. The sequence goes on from JAULBQ010000015.1 coordinate 9,381, forward strand.
GTTATTTTTTTAATTTTCGACGTAGAAATTGTTCTCTTAATTCCCGCCATTAGCTTATTGAGAGTAATAGTTAGATTTAAAGTGACCTTAGGAATTTTTTTATTTCTTATTATTCTAATTTTAGGCCTATTCCACGAATGAAATGAAGGATCTTTAGACTGACTAGCCTAGGAAAATAGTTTAAAAACAGGGCTGCTAACCTTGTTTTGAGTGGTTAAACTCCATTCTTTTCCTTTATGTCACCTATAAGATATATTACTGTCATACCTTACGGACTTTTATTTTTTATAATAACCATTTTTAGGACAGTTTACTCTCTAAGAGCTATTCATTGATTGACTGTATGAATCGGGCTAGAGATTAACCTTATTGCCTTTATTCCTCTCATACTATATCGAGGAACTGTTATAGAAACTGAGTCTGCAATTAAATACCTCATTTTCCAAGCTATTGGATCATCCTTGATTATACTTAGAAGTTTAATAAGATTTGGTCCAGATTTTCTTTGAAATCTAAGAACCTCAAGATTACCAATCATCCTAGAAAAAAGAACCATAATTTTAATTACAGGGCTATTACTAAAACTAGGAGCTTTTCCTCTTCACTTCTGGTTTCCAGGAGTAGCAAGAGGAATCTCTTGACTAAGAAACATATTATTATTAACTTGACAAAAAATTGCACCCTTATTTCTTTTCTTTATTTTAATATGTTTTTGACAAAAGTACTTATTTTTGCCTATTACTATAATTGCCATAGGATCAAGAATTATTGGGGGTATCGGAGGAGTAAATCAAACCCAATTACGAGCACTTTTAGCCTACTCTTCCATTGCTCACATAGGGTGGATTGTATTTTGTTCATGCTTAAGAGAAACAAGAATAAAACTCTATTTTATTATTTATTCATTTATTACTTTATGTATTTTTGTACTTCTATGAAAAACAGAAACCAATTTAACTTTTCAAACTTTTAGATCATTTTTAGGCAAAAATTTTATTGCACGCTTTAACTTAATTTTTTTACTTATATCCTTAAGGGGAATTCCACCACTTTTAGGATTTATTCCTAAATGAATAGTACTAAGACTAAGAAATACTCCAATAATAGTATTTACTACAATAATTCTGGTATTAGGGTCCCTGTTTAGGCTCTTTTACTACTTAATTATCACATTTTCTTCTTTTTTTTTAAGCGGACCAATTCTCTTAAAAAATATTTATACTAGATTAAAAATAAGAAAAGAAATAACAATATTTTCTATTTTTAGACTACTAACTAACCTACTAGGAGGGATATTTCTCTTAATAAACCTTTACTTAGAGAGATTTTTTTATGCGATGGGTTTACTCAACAAACCATAAAGATATTGGTACTTTATACATTTTATTGGGCATATGATCTGCCTTACTAGGAACCGGACTTAGAATGCTGATTCGTATAGAATTAGGTCAACCCGGAAGACTTTTAGGAGATGACCAACTTTATAACGTAATTGTTACAGCCCACGCTTTTATTATAATTTTCTTTTTTGTCATGCCTATAATAATCGGGGGGTTTGGGAATTGACTAGTGCCCCTTATACTGGGGGCTCCAGATATAGCTTTCCCACGATTAAATAACATAAGTTTCTGGCTTCTTCCTCCATCATTAACACTCCTTCTATCTTCAGCAGCTGTAGAAAGAGGAGTAGGAACAGGATGAACTATGTATCCTCCATTATCCAGAAACCTTGCTCATGCAGGATCTGCGGTAGATTTTGCTATTTTTTCCCTTCACTTAGCAGGAATTGCTTCAATTTTAGGGGCTATTAATTTTATTACTACTGTATTAAACATACGTTGACGAGGTATACAACTAGAACGAGTTCCGTTATTCGTGTGGTCAGTAAAAATCACTGCTGTTTTACTTCTTCTATCGTTACCTGTATTAGCAGGAGCAATTACTATGCTATTAACAGATCGAAATTTTAATACTGCTTTTTTTGACCCTGCCGGAGGAGGGGACCCAGTTCTATTTCAGCATTTATTTTGATTCTTTGGACACCCAGAAGTTTATATTCTTATTTTACCAGGATTTGGGATAATCTCTCACATTGTAACTTATTTTTCTTGTAAAAAAGAAACATTTGGAAGAGTCGGAATGATTTATGCTATAATTGCTATTGGAGTACTAGGATTTATTGTTTGAGCTCATCATATATTTACAGTAGGGATAGATGTAGATACACGTGCCTATTTTACTGCTGCAACAATAATTATTGCTATCCCCACAGGAATTAAAATTTTTAGATGAATAGCAACAATTCACGGAAGCCGTGTGAAATACGAAGCACCTATACTTTGAGCCTTAGGATTTATCTTCCTGTTCACAGTAGGAGGACTAACGGGTATTATATTATCAAATTCTTCTCTCGACATTGTTCTTCACGATACATATTATGTAGTAGCTCATTTCCATTATGTTTTATCTATAGGAGCCGTTTTCGCTCTATTTGCAGCTTTCAATTTCTGATTCCCAGTACTAACGGGCCTAACTTTACATGCCCGATGAGCAAAAGCCCATTTTTTTACAATATTTATTGGAGTTAATCTCACATTCTTTCCTCAACATTTTTTAGGCTTAGCAGGAATACCTCGTCGTTACTCAGATTACCCAGATAGCTACATAACTTGAAATGTTGTTTCCTCTATTGGGTCAATAATTTCTTTTGTAGGAGTTCTTTACTTTATATTTATTTTATGAGAAGCCTTTATTAGACAACGTAGTATAATTTGAAGTCTTCATATAAGAACAAGTCTAGAATGAGACAATATTTTACCTGCTGATTTCCATAATAATGAAGAAGTCGGAGCATTAATTATGTCTACCCACTAAATCTATATATTGATTGTTTTAATAGCTTATATTAGAGCATAGCACTGAAGATGCTAACGAGAAATTTTTATTTTCTTAAAACACCATTTTTTAAGTCGTAAAAGCTTAACTTAAGCATTGGTCTTGTAAATCAAAGATTGAAAATGTACTTTTCTTACGGCATAAGTAAAAGAATAAAATAACAAACTTTTTAATAGCTGTTATTATCCGGCCTCTCTATTAGTTACTAAGCATCTATCTTATTCTTTCTTCATTCTATAATCTTTACTTTATTAAAACTCTACTATAAAATAAGATATATTTAAACTACAAAACTTAGTTTTACTGGGATTTCATTTTTTATATTATGTCACTTACTTTTTCTCAAATTTTTAACATGCTGAAATTAGTAAGGATGATCGTTTCTATAAAGGACTAAAAGAAGTACAAAAATATAAGCTTGAATGAAACAAATACCAAATTCAAATACCATATACAAAGCCTGAATTAAAGAGCATACAATAACACTTCCTGAAAAACTTAAAATTGCTGACTCCAAAAACCCCCCAATAATAAATATCACAATATGCCCTGCAGTAATATTAGCCCCTAGCCGTAAAGCAAGAATCAAAGGGCGCACTCCAATTCTTACTGTTTCAATTAAAATTAAAAAAGGATTTAGGGCCGAAGGAGCTCCAGAAGGCAATAAGGAAGCTGCTATCTTCTGAGGATCCTGGACAACACCAGACATAATTAAAGAAAACCAAAAAGGAAGACTTAATGATAAAGTAATAGCAAGATGCCTTGTTTCCCCGAAAGTATAAGAAATAAGCCTTCTCACATTTAAAAACAAAATCATTATAAATAATCTCACTATCATTAAGGAAAAACTTCCAAAGTATTTTCTTATAGATATTTTCACTAAAGAAGAAACAGTCCTAAACATGTATTTCAAAAAAAGATTTCATCGACTAGGAGCAACTCAAAAAGCCAAAACAGAAAAAAATAATAAAATAAATCTTGTAGCCCATATTAATATATAAGCCCCCAAAAAAACAGAGTTATTGTCATCGAACCTAGAAAAAATATCTATAAACATTACCAAACTCAAGTGTCTCTAAGACCCTTATCTTTAGGCGTAGACAAAAAAGGGGCGTTGTAAAAAGCCTTAAACCCTCATCAAATAATAATAGAAAACGAAAAAAAACACAATCAAATAAATAATCAAATAAATAGTCAACTAATAGGGGCCAAATGTGGCATTAAAAGATACTATACTAATAGTTACTTTGACATGACAAACCAATATTATATTCTTAACTAATCTTTTATAATTCAACTACATTACTTAAAAGTCAAGAAGTAAAGTCTTTTATTACTACAGCCTCAATAGCAATAGGCATAAAAGAATGATTAGCCCCACAAATTTCTGAACACTGACCATAATAAACTCCAGGGTACTTAATAAAAAATCTTGTTTGATTTAAACGACCCGGGATAGCATCTGTTTTTAACCCCAAAGACGGAATAGCTCAAGAATGAAGAACATCCGCCGAAGTAATTAATAAACGAACAGATGTCTCTGTCGGAACAACTACTCGATTATCTACATCTAACAAACGAAATTCTCCAGCTCTCAATTCTTCAGAAGGAAGTATATAAGAATCAAATTCCAAATTTAAAAAATCAGAATACTCGTAAGATCAGTATCATTGATGGCCTACCGTTTTAATAGTCAACCTGCAGTCTAAGATCTCATCTAATAAATACAATAAACGTAAAGAAGGAAGCGCCAAAAATAAAAGAATAATACCCGGTAAAATAGTTCACACAGTCTCAATTTCTTGGCCCTCTAAAATATAACGAGAAGAAAAAGAATTTGTTAATAACGATACATAAGCATACCCAACAACTGTCATAATAAGAACTAAAATCAATATAGCATGGTCATGAAAAAAAATTAACTGTTCTATTAAAGGAGAAGAAGTGTCTTGAAATCTTAATTGTCCTCATAGGGCCATATCAACCTTAATAAAAACAAATAACCAAAAAAATAGAAAATAGAACAATTTTTAAAAAAAAAATTATTAAACCTTTTTGTAAAATTTGATTACTTTGAGCTATTTTCATTAAAGAGTAAAACACACCAGCTCCCCCCACAATCTCTAACCATCCCTGATCTAAAACCTTAGAAAAACTTAAACTTGTTTTTATCCTAAAAGAAATAAACGGCAATGTAGACAAAGGAACTAAAAATCACATAGAAGAAAAAAAATTATATCCTTTACCATAAGTAGCTATTGAAGAAAAAGACTCTTTAGCCATTATAAAAGAAATAACCCCCCCTAAAAAAATAACAAATATTGTTAACAATTTAAAATACAAAGGCAAAAAAAAAGATATATTAAATCTTAACATATTATACTGAAAAAATGCACCTCCAAAAATAGTCATGAGACTTAAGAATATTATAGGAAAAGTAGATTTCACATCCTCATCAAAAATTTGATGAAAAGGACGATAGCTAGCCTGTCCCCAAATACAAAAATAAGTTAAACGAATAGAATAAGCAGATGTTATCCTAGTAGCTAAAAAAATTATGATTACAATAACCATATTACACGGGCTAAATAAAAATATTTCTAAAATTATATCTTTCGAATAAAATCCTCTTAAAAAAGGTGCTCCACATAAAGCAAGGTTAGCTACATTTAAACACCTTACAGTTAAAGGTATATTTTTCCACAGACCCCCTAACATTCGCAGATCCTGAGTATTTCTATTGTTATGAATGATTGTACCGGCGCATAAAAAAAGTATAGCCTTAAACAACGCATGAGTATATAAATGAAATAAAGCTAAATAAGGCAACCCAAAAGAAAGACTCATTATTATAACTCCTAATTGTCTTAAAGTAGAAAGAGCAATAACCTTTTTTATGTCATACTCATAATTAGCTCTTATTCCCGCTATAAATAAAGTAATAACAGAAATAAATATTAAAAAAGGTCTATAAAATTCCCATAAACTAATAAAAGGAAAAAATCGAATTAATAAAAATACCCCGGCAGTTACAAGCGTTGAAGAATGAACTAAAGCAGAAACAGGAGTAGGAGCAGCTATAGCTGCTGGTAGTCACCTAGAAAAAGGCACTTGAGCGCTTTTCGTTATTCCAGCCAACAAGATACATACACTTAAATATCCAACAAACTTATAACTATCTATCATTAATACATTTCAATGACCTTGAGTTAATGAAAGACCAATAGCAGTTAAAAGAGCTACATCACCAATACGATTCACAAGAGCAGTTAACATCCCAGCCCCTAATGATTTACTATTTTGATAATAAATAACTAAAGCAAAAGAAACAATTCCTAAACCATCTCACCCTAAAAGTAAAGACACTAAACTAGGAACAAAAATTAAAGAATTTATAGAAAACACGAACATTATGACTAACCAAATAAAACGAGATAAAAATAATTCGTTTCTCATATAAGATGAAGAAAACAATAAAACACACCCAGAAATAAAGCATACAATAAACCTAAATCTTACTCCAATAGGATCTAAAATAAAAGGAAAAGTCATAAATGTTCTTCTAATCCTGATAATTTCCCATTCAATAATAAAAGAACTATTCGTAAAAATTAAAAACACCAATAAAGGAATCAGTAAAAAAGAATAGAAAAATAAAAAAAGTCTTCTAATAGAAGAAGATTTTAAATAAAAGATTTTTATAACCATTATCAAGTAAAGACATCTC
>JAULBQ010000021.1:0-85469 GCA_032355525.1 Pachydermia laevis
TTTTCAATACAGTTATAGGTTTGACTTGTTTTTTTTAGTAAGATACTAAAAAAGTTTTTTACTTTATTTATAAAAAAGGCTTGACGGCTTTTTTTCTTTATGCTATAATAAAAGTATAACAATCATGTTATAAAAAATTTTAAAGGAGTGTTTTCATTATGCAACAAAACAAAACTATACAAGTAGATTATTTAAAAAAAATTTTATGGCAAGATACAAAAACGTTAAATAAACGTTTTAATACTTCTAAAAAAGAGAAAGAATCCGGTAAAATTGACGCCGTCAAAATTTTAAACGTTTTAAATTGTGTTCTTAATCCGTCAACAGCCGAATCTTTCATAAAAGAACAAGCCGCCGACTCTTTGAGAGTTAAAAAAATTTATCACATACAAAAAAGCCGGGAAGTCGTGTGGGTAAGGAATTACTAAACCACCCAATAAAAAAAAAGCCTTTTTTATAAAAGGTTTTTTTTATATCTATCTAAAAGAATAAAGCTTTTTTTTAAAAGGCTTTTTTTTTGTATGGTACTCTTTTGTTTTAAATTTTTCAATACAGTTATAGTTTTGACTTATTTTTTTAAATCTCTTACAAAAAGCTTTTTTTAAAAAGGTTTTTTATTCTATCACTTGAAAAATTAAACTCAAAACTTAAGCCTTTTAAAAAAAATTCTTTAAATGTATAAGCCTTTTTAAAAAAATGTTTTACCCAACACGGCGGGAATTTTTTACCCAGCCTCCTTGCCTTAAATCAGTTTTTTTAAAAATAAAAAAATTTTTTTCAAAAAAAAATCGGTTTTTACAAAAGTAGTTTTTTTATTTTGCAGAATCGCAAAAGACTCGCAAGTTTGTGAGGGAATGCCTTTTTTTCACTTTAAAAAAGGGTTTTTAGTCCGCTATATCTTTTAACTTGCAGAATTGCAAAAGACTTGCAAGTTTGTGAGAAAAGCTTTAATCTAAAGGCATTAACCGTGCTTTTAAACTAAGGTTTTTAACTTTAGATAAACCATGTACGTGCTAAGTGCGTAAAAATGAAAGGTTGAAACATGTCTATTAAAGAGATTTTAAGTAAAGAAGGTTTAGAGTTTTACGGCTTTATTGTGAGTGAGTTGCCGTCGTTTTGGTTTAAGAACCCTTTGAACGGCAAAAGCCTCTTTAACACACAGGAGAGGCTTTTAAAGGCAATTCTAGCCCCTAAAGGCTGGCTGTTCTTAGATAGAAATAAGAAAGTGTTTTTTGAATCTCAAGAAAGAGACTTGAAAAAAGCTTTAGGTTTTATTTTATAATCTGAGAGTGGTTCACATTCGTGTATGGATTGCATATTCGTGTATAATAGTTTGAAAAGTTTAGAAAAGTTTAGAAAAGTTTGAACTTTTACTTTCAAGACTATAAAGGGCTGGAGGGTTGTTTTTAGGCAAAGTTTGAAAAGTTTGAACTTTACCATGCAAAAGCAAACTTTTCAAACTTTAGGAAATTTTAAGCTTATGGGAATCTGAATTCTTGAGATTTTAAGATTTTGCGTTTTTGAGATTCTGGAAATCTAAACTCTTGAAGATGCCTCCACGTCACATTTTTATGCACATTTATAATTTTCCATTTTAAGGGGCTTTAAGCTCGCAAGTTTTAATTTTGTGAGTATTCTAGCCTTAAAGTAAACGAGATTGACTGGGGCGGTGTTTAAATAGCAAAAAATACCTACCCTATCACATGCAAGGGCTTATCTTTCCTGAAAAAGAAATGTTCACGGCTTTGTTGAGGTGGGAAAAGTTTGTAAAGTTTGGAAAAGTTTAGAAAGTTCAAACTTTTACTTTCAAGGCTATCAAGGGCTACAAGGTATTTTTTTAGAAAAGTTTGAAAAGTTCGAACTTTCACACAAAAATATATTTTCAAAAAGGCTTGAGAAGTTTGGTGTTTTTTTATTAAAAAAATATATTTTTAAATACTATATGTAACTATAACTATAACTAAATCCCTTCCTCCAGCGAGTCGATTTTTCACAAAAATGGAAAAGTTTACATTTGCATGGAAAGTTCGAACTTTTCAAACTTTGCCTAAAAACAGGGCTACAACCCTTTATAGGCTTGAAAGGAAAAGTTTGAATTTTCTAAACTTTTCTAAACTATTCCAAACTTTGTGAACTTTCATCATAAAGACAACCCTTTTTACAGAAAGGAGACACACTAATGAAGTTAGGATTCATGATATTTGCGGCAGACTTACTACTTTCATCAGTAGTAACGGCGTTATTTTATATGATAAAAATGAGATAATTCAACCAAAGGAGTCTACTAAATGAAGATATATATTATAACGGTAGCGATAATTATAGCTTTAAGTTCTTTTCTAGCACAAGCACAAAATAACGACTATATAACGCCCCAAAGCGTTATTAACCATAAGGCGGACGAGTTAGTGAGGTCTGCTTTCATTGCGGGGAAATATCTTGACGAAGTAGTGGGAGAGAAGTCTTCTTTAACTCTTAACGATGTGCTTTTTGCGTCAAAAAGATTAGAACAAAGTCAGCAAGATTTAATCTTTATGTACAAAGTCTTCCTTTTTACAGCTTTTGATGTAGAGGGGACGCTCGATAAACCTACCTTTAAACAGCCAAAATACATATACGGCTGTTATTTAGAGGCTTTCAAATCAAAAGAGAACGCAAGGAGTTCGTATATTAGAATATACGTTCACGCCTGTCTTGACGATTAGTAATTGCGTGCACTAAATAGCTATCTTAAAGGTAGTTATTTGGCGTATACAAATACCAACAAGGAGAAAGTTATGAGTAAAACAAAACTTATATTAACAACGGTAGCCTGTGTTTCTTTAATACTTGCACTTTCTTTAAATAGTTCTACCAAACCTATTTTAGATAAAGAGCAAGCTTGGGTGCTTAACACACGAGAAAGAAACGCACTAATCGACAATACGGTTTTAAACGCTGTTTCTGACAACGGAGACAGCCTTGTCGGGGAAGACGCTGGAATAGGTAAACCTAGCTGGCAGGTAATAAAAGCTCGAGCCGCCTTTTATAAAGGTAAAAAGAGTGAGATTGCCTTGGCTTATCAAATCTTTATGTACACGGTGAATCAGTATGATTTTACTGGGGAAAGTGAAGAAGAGTTAGAGGAGGCTTATCTTTTACCTTTGTATCGCTATCTTGCGGTAAAAAAGGCTTTCCTTTCTGGTTCTAAGATTGGGAGTAAGGCTTTTTTAAAGATTATCACTGATTATGAGGCGGCTGCCGAAGTCGGGTATGAAGGCGAATAGTTATAACAATCAAAAGGAGATTACAATGTTAGAATCAAAAGATACATTAGAAAATAAATTAAAAAACCTTATCGCAGAAAGAGAAGGTTTAGAAGAAGAGATGGAAAAAACCGAGCTCGAAATAGTAAGCTATCGCTTTAGAATATCTAGGGTAAACATGCTTATAGAGGAGGCTTCTAACAAAGTTCAAGAGGCAATTTTAGAGAGAAGAAGCAAAATTGTTTTTAAAACGAAAAAAATAAACAAAGAAGAATTAAAAGAGAAAATGGCTGGTAAAGTAAGCCTTACCGAGGATAACATTGAGACTTTCATTGAAAAGCTAGATAAAAAGGAGATTGTAGAGGCTCGAGTTTCTGATATTTATAGCCATGTAACCTTTTTTGTAGGGGATACAAAAATAATAATAAAAACATCTAGCGGGGATCACCACGATGTCAATGTGTACGTTTGGCTTGATATTAAAGGGGTAAAAAGATACACGAACACCGAAGATGTTTACAAAGCCTTCCTTTTTATAGATAAAGAGCTTATCGAAGATGGCAGTGAAAGTATTTTTGACAAATAATCAAAAGGAGAACAGATATGAAAAAAATAAATAAAATATACCTTAAGCAGAAAATAGCGGGGCATATTTACCTTACAAAAAAAGACGTTCAAACCTTCATTGACAAAAATCACACGGGAGGGAAGTACGCAAACCCCAAGAACATTGGTGTTTTTAGCTGTAACTGGAGTTCTTCGTTAACATCTGTGTCTTTTTTAATTAAAGATACGGAAGTAACAATGAAAACGGCTAACTGGAACACTCGAAGGAACGATGTATATGTGTGGATTAAAATTAGGGGAACAAAAATATCCAAAAGCACATACGTCAATGATATGTATGAAGCCTTCCTTTTTATAGATAAAGAGCTTATCGAAGATGGCAGTGAAAGTATTTTTGAAGAGCTAAAAACAGGTGATAAGCAGGCTTCTGAAAAAACAAACGATAAAGGCGTAGAAATGGAAACCAGCAAGACTTTTATCTTAATTGAAAGGATAGAGAAGAGTTTAAACCGAATAAAAGAAAATAAGAGCGAGTTATCTTTGGTTTTAGCAAAGGTCTTCGTTAGTCAAGGAGACGTTAAGCATTACAACAATTCGATCAAAGCTGCAAAAACACTTCTAAAAAAACTAGTAAATGAGTTAGATTGTGAGTTGGAGAGTTCAAAAGCAAAAGAGCTCTACTCAAACAGACTTGAAGCGGGGCAAGTTTATAAAAAGAGAATTTAACTTATAAAGATAAAGTAGGTGTTGACACTTAATAACTATCTTAACGGGTAGTTATTTGGCGTACACATGTACGAACGGCAATTTATAGGAGGACGCTATCATGTAGAATTAACATAGAAGTTACGGCAACCCACAGCCAAACACTTTAACAGTTAATGTGGAGAAAGGCTGAACAAAAAGCGGGGACATTTTTAGACTTTTTTGTACCCTCGCACTTGGAAATAAAGTGTTTTACTCTCTTTTTCCTTGGGTAAAAGTCATAAAAGGAGTGATGTAATGAATGTATGTCAAAAAGTAGACTTTAAAAAGTTCGAACATGCTTTTATAAAGCATTCTGAGTATGGCAGAAAGATTAAGAAAGCTATAGGAAGGCGAACTTTAGAAAAGTTCTTCAAGAGCAAGTGGTATTCCATACAATACGCCACTATAAGAGAGGTTAAGTCTCAAGAAAGAGACCTTTCTTTGAAAGAGGTGAGAAAGATATACATGATTATGGCTTATAGAATGTTAACGGCTTTTGTGCGACACAATCGTACGGAGTATGAAACGGAGTTAAGACATGACGCTTTAAGAGTAGAGATAGGATTTACCTCTCGTTATGAAGAAGAGAGAAGAAAATCGACGGCTGTAGCAAAGCTTTTAATAGGTATACAGAGGAATACTTGCGAGGGGACTTGGTGGTTAAATCTTACGCTACCTGAGTACTGCAAGGTTCAAAAGCACAATGAAGAGGGAAGGCTTAAAAAGCTAAAAAAAAGAAGGAGTTTCTTTTGTGAAAAAGTGAAGTTTGCGGTTATAAAAGATGCTTTGTCAACTGCGTTAGATATGTAATTTTTATAGGAGAATAAAATGAGAAACACCTTAACGGATAAAGAGTGGGATAAGCTAACGCCTGACTTTGGTGACCGTGAACCCTTTTTTACTTATGAAATTGCGGAGTGGTTAAGAAGATTCCCATTTTATGATAGAGAAACTGAGATTATCATAAGAGGGAATAAGGACTATCCTAACGAAATATCCCAAATCTCCTTCCTTTATAGAGGGGTGAGAATAAAAATTGGAGATGAGAAAAACTCTGGGTTTGAGGTATGGGTTATGGATCTCCCTTATGAAAAAAACGACTATGCCTGCTATGTGAGTGATAGCATTCTTGGGGCGACGAGAGAGATAGACAAGTCTCTAGCTTTTATCGAGAAAGAAAAACTAGAAAAATTAGAAAAACAATCATAAAAGGGGATTGAAAATGTCAAGAGAAACATCGGTGACTTTAAGGGAAGTTTTGCAATACGCAAAAAGCCCTGCTGACTACTTCGTTCGCTGTGCTGGAGACCCAAAAAACAAAAAAATGAGTTTGTCGGATGAGGATAGACTGCAAGAAGCTATGAAAATGGCTTTCTTAGAGCCTAGAAAGGCAAAAATCAAAATCAAAGAAAGCACACAAGAAAACACCAACACTCCTCTTTTTATAGAAGAAGAGAAAGAGGCAAAGTCAAAAAACTTAATGTTGGTGACACCTTGTGTATTTAAAAAGGTTGGCGAGGTGCTTGCTTCTGTCAAACATCACCGGCATATACAAGAGCACTTTGAAGGGTGTTCTTTTAATAAAACCGCTACTCATGAAGAGGAGGAGGCTCATTCTCTTTTTATAGATATAACTTATGACGCTACAAAAGGTAGATGGCATGAGCTTCTCTACCATTATATAGCGACCAACAACCCTGAGAAGTGGCTTAAATACAATAAGGAGGCGGCTTTAATCGCTTCTACTCTGGATCGTTTTGCCTGCGAAGGAACTAGGATAATATTTATAGTTCAAAGCATAAAAAACCCTCTAAACGTGTTTATGTGCAAATTCTCTAAAGACGCTTCCTTTGGCTTCGATGTTTTGCCTCTTTTGCAGAGAATAGCGATAGACCAAGAATATGGCAATTGGTTAAGACCTTCACCTTTTGTGTTGAAGGACGAGATTATATCTTTGGATAAGCCGAACAAAAACCATAAAACATCTCCAACTACGGAGGAGAATTAATAATGATGAGCAGAGAAAAATACGAAGCCCTTCTTTACGATGCGAACGAGCATCTAAAAGACCTTAAGCTTGAATTAAAAGAAGCTAATTCATGTCCTATGGTTAATGTAGATGAAGTAAAAAGCATAGAGGGGGCTATTGAGGAGGCTAGGGGTCAGATTAATTTAATCAAAAAAGAGTTAAAAGAAACGAAAGGAGAAGAACGAATGGATAGTAAAAACGAAAAGAAATTAAAATCGGCGGGCAACAATATTGAGCTTTGCCTAGAAGAACTTAACGACGAAGCTTTAGCTATATATCATAAAATAGCTAGCTTAACTGCAGATATTGAAATACTGCAATTTGAACTAGAGGATAAGGAAGAGTCAATTAGAGAGCTTGAAGAAACGAAAGGAGAATGTTAATGAAAAGCACTATACAAAAATCACTTATTGAGCTTATTAAGCTTTTTACTGGTAAAATAGAAAGCTTAGAGAAGGAGCGTGAGGAAGTTGAGCTTTCTGGAGAAAATTTTGAAGCAGGGCTTAAACTTCGACTTAAACTCCTTAAGGAACAGCTTATGCAGACTAAGGTAGAACTTGAAAAGGAGAATAAAAAATGAGTATTTTTAAACGGCTGTCGGACATTAATGTAGCCGACTTTTTAGGGTTTATAGAATTAAAAGACGCTATAAAAAACCCAAAAGAGGCTTGTTTAACCGCTTTAAAAGCAAGTAAAAACAACGACCCTCTTTTATTAGCCAGTATCTTTTTAACAGAAGAAAATTATGCTTTAATCTGTAAAAACCAAGCCTTAAAAGATAACTTGCCAAGCTTTACCTTAGGTAAATACTATGATTATTACTACCCGGTAAGGGAGTTTTATTTAGCCCCACCAAAGAGCTTTAACAATCTATTAAAGATTCACACTGTTTATGTAGAAAACTGCTGGGGAGGGAAGAGTAGCGAAGATTTTTTCTTTAACTACCTAAAAGAACTCCAAGATATGAACTCTTCTTGGTGGGTTGAGGCGGAGGATATTCTTGCTTTAAGAAGTGAGATGCGAGGGGAATTAGATAAAACTTTGTTTTATATGGGAAAGGGTTCTCATCACGATATTTTTAAAGGAGATAAAAATGGAAAGCCAGAACATGTCGTCGTCGGTAAAAGCGAGCTTTATGCCGCTTAATAATCTTTCTGAAGATGAAAGAAGAGAAGAAGAGAGACGAAAGAAAATAGAGGCAGAAGGGTTTATAATCTGTTCAATAACTCTTGTCTTTATCATCTTTAATACTGTCGTGTTTTTACTCTAAGAAAGACGATTTATGTTTACTAAATTTTGGAGGTATAAAAATGATTAAAGATATAAAAGCATTTAAAGAGGCAACGGACGGGGTTTCTTACCTTAAAGAAAGCCTTTATAATAGCTTGTTTATCTCGAAAATGGGAGGTGAGAACTTAAGTTTATATAGCCGGTGGGATTATGAAACTAGAAAATCTATGGATAGGGCGGCAAAGCTAACCTTTAGAATAAAAGGCTTTCATATCCAAGTTTATAAAGTTAGGTATTTCACTGGGGCTAAATGGGTAATGAGCATAGCTTTCCACGAGGAGTTAACGGCTAGGAGGATAGAGATAGAGCATGATAACCTATTTATTATTTTCGTTAAACTTCACAACTTTTTAAAGGTTCGGAGGTTTAAGGGGTTTTTATATAAAAAAGATATCCCAACAGACGAGCGTCTTTTAATAAAAGATGTAGAAGCTTTCAAAGAAGGTTTAAAGGATAAAAAGGTTATAACTTTACGCAATCGCTACCTTAAAAAGATGGGGGCGGATAGCTTGGAGTATTGCTGGGACTCTTTTGAAGAGAAAGGCTTAACTTTCTCAATGAGCTTTAAGATAGGACATCTTCCTATTTTAATAAGTTCGTCGAACGAGGGTTCTAAGGTGATTTGGCAAATAGTCGTGAAAAGTTTTGCTAAAGTTGGCGATGAATATGAGGAGAGAGGAAAGAGTTTATACGAAATCTTTGTAAATCTTCATAAATTTATAATTGAACAAGGTTTACTTGGAATTTTTGAGAAAGGAGTGAAGTTATGATAGACAAATTAGAGTATATCATATCTGTTCTTGAGGAGGCTTATGCAATGGAAAGGGACGGTCGTGATGCACGCTGTCTTATAAATACTGCTAGAGCAGAAGCAATAAATATCGTAACGAAATTAAGGGAGAATAAAAAATGAAAACGCACTTAGAAAAACTAACCGCTGAGCTTGACGAGTCCATTAAAAAAGCCCACGGACACGTTGTTGCTGGCGTGGATAGGGACGAGCTAAAGGTTAGAGGTGAAGTAGGGGTTGCAAAGAGAAAAGCTTCGAACATTTTAGAACTTATAAAACAAGGTATGGAGTCTACGGAGGTAAAGAGAGATGTTCGCAGGGAGGCTTTCTTTTTAAAGCAACTAGAGGAAGACACAGGTTTAGATTTTTCTAATCTGTATCATTTTGAAAATGAATATGCCTCTTTAATTGACAAAGTGTCTAATTACACCGATGACAACGAAGTTCTTTACGAAAAAATAAAAGCTTTTAAAAAGAAGATAAAAGTTAACAAAGAGGGTGTTGGGGCAGATTTTATATTTAAAACGGAGGTAGAGGGGTTAGAGGCTATTGTGCTAGCGTCTTTTTGGAGCGATAAGGCTTTTAGAGATTTAGAGCTTTATTTATTAAAAAAAGAGGGAATAAACCGGGTTTTTCAAACAAAAAAACCTACATGGGTTTTTCACCATGCAATGGCGTTCTTCTCAAAGGTAACGGCAAGCTCACAAAGAGAGACCTCAAACTTTGCTAGAGATGACATTTTCTCAATGAACGAAACCAGAGCTTTTTTCTTAGCTGAAGCAAACCCGGGTTTTATTCACTTAAAGGGATTGTACATGCTTGTTTTGAGAAACTTAGATATATAAAGGGAGATAAAAAAAATGAAACATGTAATCATAGAGCACGAAGACCCAGTTTCTTTTATAGAAAACCCAAATTACAAAGTGTATGAGGTTATAGGTCTTAAAGTTTTTCATGGAAGAATGTTAATTAAAGCTCGGTCAAGAGAGGAGATTATAAAAAAAGCAATCTTTATTTGGCAGAAGGACACAAAGGAGTCGATATATGAAGAGGCTTTTTGGTCTATAAAAGAGACTAATATTAAAAGAATTCGGGATATCGATTTATACGATATCGAGTGGGGTGGTTATAGAGAAGGCAGAAAAGCACTAAAATACCTAACGAAAGATATTTTGTATTTTTCTAGAGGAGATAACTCGGGAAAGAAAAACGGCGAGCGTTTAGATATTAAGTACAGGCTTTACATGAATGAAAAACCTCTTTTTGAAGGTCGAACAAAGCACCAAAAAGAGTCTGTTGCTTTTTTACTTTCAAAGATTAAGTCGTTAAATTTAACGGGCTATCTTGAGTTTTATAGGTACGCTTACGAAGATGAACAGGCGGAGCAGGCGAGAGAAATGTGTTTGTCGGGATTAGCTAGAGATTGTGTTCTTTTTTGTATGCTTTGGTATAGAAACCATGAGCTTGAGGGACTAAGTAATATTCTTAGTTCTTATCAAACTAAAGAGTCTCTTGAAAAAACTTTAGGGCAAAATACATTTGAAAATATTTTTGCTGTAGGGGTTCTTAAGGGTTTGGGATACGAAGAAGGAGTAGAGGAAGGGCAGAATAGCTTAACAGGAATGTTGGGTTTACTTAGTTTAGAATAAATATTAAATAAACAATCGGGAGATAATTATGTTGACTAAAATTAGCAAAGAGGAATTATCTGAGTACAACACACCTTACATTCATCAAGATGTGGTAGAGAAATTTATAAAACCACTAAATGAGCTAGGTTATTTCAGTAAAACACAAGGTAGAAACGGAATTACTAAGTTCGATTTTGTAGCAAGAGGCGTGAAGGTTGCTGTTCATTATAACTATTACGACAAAACGGGCAACCCTATAGCGTTACGGTTAACTTGTGGCGATATTTACCTTAGAGAGGAGCACCCAGACTTTTACTCTGCCTTCCTCTTTTTAGATAAAGAAATAGTAAAAATGGGACTTGAAAGCCTTTTTGTGTAAAACAAATAAAGGGAGAACAACTATGTTGAACAAAGTAAAAGAATTTAAAGAAGCCTTCGGGTCAAGTTTTAACTTAAAAGACAAAAAGTTAACCTCTTATATAAGGCAAATGGGAGGGACAAACATTAAGTTGGGCGGGGATAGATACGCATTGTCGTTTACAATAAAAGGAGATTCGGTTCAAGGTTTTGTGCTTGTCACTCTTCATTATGGAGGAGATGAAAGCGTAGGAGTTAAAGCCGATTTTACAAATAGCAATACAAACGATTCATTTGGATTGCTAGAATACAATATATTTCACGCTTTCTTAGTGCTTCACGGAGCTTTGTTTAGAGTTGGTTTTAAACCATTAATAAATGAGGACGGTTTAAGTATGAGCGAGCTTTCAAAAACAGAAACTCCTGTTTTCTTTATGTAAAACCTTAGCTTAAGGAGATTAAGATGTTGGCAATAAAAGAAGTGTACGCAACTATTCAAAAGGAGGCGGGGTTAAGTCTTGCCTTGTTAAAGCAGATAGAGGGTCTTAAGGGGTACAAATTTCATTCTATGGAGTTAATGCCAGAAAAACTAAAACAGCTAAGCCACATACAAGAATTAAGCTTTTCTTTAGGCAGATGTAAAGTTAAGTTATCTCTTCAAATGAAAGACAACTTTAACATTTGGGACATAGAATGTGGAAAGGTTGTTAAAAGCGGTAAAATGGAGCATTTGGATTCTCAAAGTCTTTTTGGTATACTCCTCCAGCTTCACAATTATATGATTTGGAGGCAAGCCGAAAGCGGAATTTTTAAAGAAAATCTTCGCAGTTTTTTCAGTCATGAAAAGGTGTTTAGTCTTTTACAAAACAAACCACCTTACATATCTTCTTTAAAAGATTTTTACTTAAGTTTCGACGACGAAGAAAATCATATTTCAGATGAAATGCTTAAGGTGTTAAGAGGGGTAGAGGGCTTAAGGATTGTAGGGTTCACAAGAACTCAGATGGTCGGTAGCAACGAAAGTTTAAGACAAAGCCTCACCTTCCTATTTTCAGGGTTTAGTTATTCTCTTAAGTATTCAAAGGATAAACTCTGGGAGCTTACAACGGTAAACTCTAGGGGTGAGGTTTCTTCTAATATGATAGGGGATTTAGCAACTTTATTTGCAGACCTTCATAACAATTTAGTTTTTATGAGTTTCTTGAAAAAAGAAAGCGGTTTGTTCTATGAGGGCAGGGGAGATGCTGTTAGACCAGCAGATGTTATGCTTTCTAATACAGAGCAACTTCTTAAAATGCCAGAAATGGAGAAAGTTATTGTTGAAGGGCTTGAGGGTTTTTATTTCGATATTCCCGATAGAGCAAAAAGAGTTTAATTAAAATTAAAGGAGATTAAATTATGAGCAAAAAAAAGCCACGGTGCTTCCCAACGTTTGAGAATAGAGACGTTCAGGCGTCGTTTCTTAAGAGGAAAAGAAAAGAGAATTTGATTATCAAAGAGAGAGAAGCTGCGGAATTAAAAAGAAGATGCTTAGACAGAGAGGAAGTCTGGGAAAATGAGAGGAGGTTTCTTAAGGAGAAAGAAGAAAGAAGACTCTTTTTGCAACGGGAGGAGAAAGAAAAAAGAAGACTCTTTTTACTGCGGGAGAAAGAGGCAAGAGTGCGTGCGTATAATGAGAAATACTCGATAAAAAACAGACCGCTCGTTTTGCAACAGGAGGAAGAGGCAGATAAGGAGAGAGAAGTTGCTGCCGAAAAAAGAAGGCGTGAATATAATAAGAAATACTCGATAAAAAACAGACCGCTCGTTTTACAGCGGGAGGAGAAAGAAGAAGAAAGACTCTTTTTGCAACGGGAGAAAGAGGCGGATAAGGAGAGAGAAGTTGCTGCCGAAAAAAGAAGGCGTGCGTACAATAAGAAATACTCGATAAAAAACAGAACACACAACAGTAGGATAATGAGTGATATAGTGCTGTTTTTTGTTGTTACAATAGTATCGTTTGTTTTTTTACTTTTTGCTTGGCAAGCTTTTATCTATTTTTCTTTAAAAGCAATGGGATTGATATAGTATATTTTTATCGCATTACGACAGAATAAAGGAGATTAAACCATGAGAAGTAATGTATTCAAATACAAAAACATATTTAAGCGAGGGTACAACCCTGAATTATCTTCACATCAGAAGATAAAAAAAGCGATAGATGACTCGGTCTTTTATACGAATTACGAGCTCTTTTTTAAAACTATTTTAACAAAAGAGTCTTGGAGTAAAGTAAGGTCGTACATAAGACTATCAGACAGAGATAAAAATCTAGAGATAAGCCTGCCGAGAATCCCTATAATACCTCTCTTTTTACAGAGAAATGATTTTGACGAGGGGTATGAAACCGTTTCCGCTAAGCAAATATTGGAAACGCTTTATGCGGTTGGAATTAGCGATTCTTTTATGAAGAGCTTTTTCGAACTTTTTGGTGCGGATAGCTTAGAGGAGGTTGACGCTTTTAAGAAAATCGATATAATCTCTATTAAATATTAAAGTAAAAGGAGTAGATATGGACGAAGACCTTAAAAAGGTTAAAGAGGTGCTTTCGGAAGAGTATATCTCTTTTATAATGAAAGAGCTTTGGGTTAATGAGTATTCAAAAAAACAAAACAAACACTTTTATTTTAAGTTAAAAGAAGGGGATGCAAGCGTCTGTTTCACTGGGGATTTACACCCAAAAGAGCCTGAAAAAGCTTTGAGGTTAAGTTATGCCGATTGGAGTACTGATTTACAAGTTATCTTAACGCATAAAGATATATACGGTCTTTTTGTTAAATTGAGAAAGCATTTAATAAAATTAGGTGTAAATGGCGATTTAAAGGAGATAAAAGATATAAAAAGGGAATTTAACAAGGAGAGTAAAAATGCTTTATTGCAAACATAATCGAGAAGCTCGAGATTTTAAAAATTTCAAATATTCCGATATAACAGACGATATAGTTAACTGGCTTAGAAGGATTCCCGATTACCATAATGAAGCCCTATTTAAAATAGGCGGTACAATAATATCAATCTCTTTTTCAGCCGTGGGAGAGGATTGGAAGCTTTCCACGGAGGGGAGGAGAGGTGCTTATTTAGTGTATAAAAGCGAACTTCTTTTTAAAAAAGTGGAATACGCTTTTTTGTTGGAGGGAGTTTTTTACTAAGATAGAAACGCTAGCTGTTTGTACTGAGGCACACAAAGTACATTAATATAGTTGAGAAAGGAGAAAAACATGAGCGTTCCTATGGATATAGTCTTTGGGGAGTTAGAAGACTGCTTTAAAGATTTTAAAGGGGAGTTTAAGCAAAAACGCATAGCTTTTATAGAGGAAACCTTAGGTTTTAAGGTGTTAGAAAGAGGGAGTAAATTCTTCACCTTTTTATATTCAGAAAGAATCTATAAGCTTAGCTCTTTTGAAGAAAAAAAGAAAAAAGGAAAGACTTGCATTATGTGGCAGGTGACCTGCGAAAGTTTAGACGACTTGTACTGGACAGAGCGAGATGAGGATATTTTGTTTGTGCTCTTTAAATTTGTGGAATACTACCCTTCTAACCTGTAATTAAAAACTGGAGGACGAAATGGAAATTGATTTTTATAAACTCGAAGATGAAGTAGACGAAACATTCGAAAACATTAAAGACGAGCTTGAAGAAAAGCACATTACTTTCCTTAGGGATAGGCTTGGTTTTGATGTAACGGAAATAAAAAGTTATTCAGTTACCTTTACCTACAAAGGAAAATTTTATGAGCTCTACACTTTCGAAGGAGAGGACGATGAGGGAGAGGATTGTACGATGTGGAGAATAGAAAACGAAGGGCTATCGGTGTCTTGGGCGGAAGAAACCCAAGATATAACTTGGCTGTTGTTTGAATTTATAGAGAAGTACCCAACAAACTAAAGGGAGAATTAAAATGAAAGTGGATTTTGAGGCTTTAGAAAGAGAATCAAAGAGAGTTTTTGAAGGTATAGACGACGAGCTTGAAGAGAAACATGTTTCTTATTTTAGAGATTTCGTAGGGCTTAAGATAGTATCTGCAAAAAAATATATGCTTATTTTTTCGTACAAGGGAGAACATTATGCTTTTCGTCATGTATACAAAAAATATAACGATGAAAATGGCGAGCTACAAAACGCATTGATCTGGATATTTGTAAACGAAGTAAAGCGTCAAGTTTACTGGTCTAGCACCACAAATGGAGAACTTAGGTTTTCACAATAGGTTAACGTAATTAAAAATATAAATAGGAGAATAAAAATGGAAGATTCAAAACAAAAATATTATTTCGATAGTAAGTGGCATTCTTTTATGGAGTTTGATAAAAGCGATTTTATCGCTTTTAAAGAGCCAAGGGGGCTTTACTCAGCGATAAAATCTGCGGGATTATCAGGGTGGGAGTTCACTCTTTTAGCTACGGGCAACAAAACCCCATCGGAGGGTGATTTTATCGCCTTAGAGAAGCTTGAAACGGCTAGAGTTTTGGACAAGGCTTACGGCTTCACAAAAAGCTTTGGAGATTTTTTATCGGGATATTTAACTTCCGAAGAAAGCAAGGCTCTTAATGACGATTAGAACTGGATGATAACCGAAAACAATTTTTGTAAAATCCCTTGGACGGTCTTATCCGCTGATATAACTTATGTTATGTTTGATTTTCTTGAATATATTTTCTTAATGGAAGGGGAATAGAAATGGACTATAGGGAAGCAGAAAAAAGAATGGAAGAGGCTTTTTATGGTCTAGAGAATAGACTTTACAAAAACCACATTTCATTCTTAAAGAAGGAATTAGGATTTGAAATAATCAAGGCTAAAGGAACTTCTTTGTTTTTTAAATACAAAGGAGAGAAGTATACTTTAGCCGCTCATGCGGAGAGGGGGGATTACCTTTGGAGCATAAAAGGGTTTGAGGGTAAGCACGTGCCGTTTCAGCGTGAGTCTAATGACTTAAGTTGGGTTTTAATTAACTTTCTTAGTTTTATGTCTTAAAAAAGGAGAATAGAAAAATGTATATAGATCACTTGGACTTTCTTTTGTCCCACGAAGAATATAAAAAACTACACGGGCTTTTTAAAGGGAAAACTATTGGAGACTTTGTGCAATATGTACATGATGGCTCTTTGTTAAAAAACATGAATATTTCACATGTTAATGATATTATAGAGGAAGTGAAGGGGGAGTTTTACGGTTATTACGATACGGGTAAAAGCCACAAAGAGCTACCCTTTTTTACAGAAAAAGAGACTTTGGAGGGAACTTCAAGAAAAATCAAAAATAGCAAAAACGGAGAATCATTTTTTGCGGAGCAATTCGATGGGTATGACAATATTCATCGCTTCGGCATGGCTTATCAAGTTGTGCAACATCGGTTACCAGTAGCGGCTTTGTTACTGATGGTCGAGAAAGCGGATATCCCCTTTTTAAAAGAGGAGGGAGCGGTAGATTTTTATTGCTATTTAAACGATGTTTCTTACACGGCACTTTACCGTGGTTATATGGGAAATGATAGAGCCTCTCATAAAAGAGTGCTTTCAGCTTCTTCAACCCAAGAGGATTTGGAAAAGATAGCTTATCAATTAAAAGAACATAGAAAAACTGTAACGCCATTGACCGACAAGCCTCCACTGGAGGACGAAGAAAAGAGAGGAGAGTTTATCTCCTTGTTCGTTGAATGGAAAAACCTTGACCCATTATCTAAAGAGGCAAAAGTTAAATATAAACATTTGCTGTCAGATATTGAGACTTTAAAGTACAGAGGATATCACCTAACTACAAAATGGGACACGTTCTTTTTAGACAACACTCTAATACCCGACGGAGTCCCTACTTTTGTTAATGACGATATTGTTTTAAAGTTTATTGAGAGCACTAAAAATGTGCTAGAAAGCAGGGGAAGGAATAAGGTTATGTTTGAGGAATGTAGAAGGCATGGAGCAAATGCTGTGAGGCACAATTTAAATGTATCTTTTAGTTGGATTTATTACCTTAATATATAAAAGGAGAATATAAAATGATGTGTGATATAAAAAAGATAGCTATTGTGAGCATAAAAAGGTTAGAACAGACCTCGGTTTTAACTGATATTCCCGTTGGTTTTACTCACTGGATTGAAAGGGTGAAGGGTGTAGAGTTGAAAGATGTGAAGAAGAAGAAAATCCTCTTCACGATTAAGGGAGAACCACATCGTTTTTTGGTTAAAATACTACTATCCCCAAAAGATAAGCTGTGGAAAGCTAGGGTGGTAAACGATATGGAAAAAACCGCTTTCCGCTGTAAGGAAGAAAAGTTATCGTGTTTAATGCGTAGCTTAGATGTATTTTTAACGGAAAAAGGGTGTGAGTCTTTATTTGCAAATAAAGAAAGTAAAACATTAGACCTTACAAAGGAGTTGAAACCAGCAACGGAAATCCATTACGCTTCTCAGGTTAAAAAAAGTAGAAGAGTTAATCGTTATAAGCTTTCTTTAGATAAACAAAGGAGAATGAAAATGAAAGTTGATGAATTTATGGATAGTTTAAAGCCAACCTTTGGAGGGTTGGGTTATGAGCTTGAAGAAAAACATATAGATTTTTTAAAAAATGAATTAGGGTTCAAAATCTTTAAAGTAGAGAAAAAAGCCGTTACTTTTATCTACGAAAATAAAGTTTATAAGCTATACTCTTTCCCAGCTTCTCAAATTATACCGACAGGCAAAGATTTTCCAGTCTGGGGAATAGACGATGAGGAGGCTTTTAAACCAGCTAAAGGGGTAGAAGACAACCCCTTTATAGCAAAAGTTCTTTACGATTTTTTAAAGCGTTACCGGAAAAATTAAAAAAGGAGTAAGCATGCTATGTTCGACTTATTCGAAGATGTGGAAAAGAAGGAAGTTGACTATCGTTCTTTTAAAGGGGGCATGAAAGAGCTAATAGAGAGCACTATCCCCGTGAAGTATAGGGGGGAAGAGTTCAACCCCTTTGTAAAAAAATACACACGCATCACACCGCTAGACTTTACCCTTTTTAATGAGCTGCAAAAGACTAAAGCCTTACATCTTGCGGTTAATGCCGCAAATGGGTTTTATCATGCGAAAAAACATATAGAGTTATGGTTTGTTTACGCATGTTTAGTCAGTTTAGACGGGAAGAAAGAAGGTTTTAGAGTAAAGTATTTCACGTTAAAAAGCGGTGAGGTTATTCTTATTAGAGACAAAGTTGAGGACTGCGATGCGGTTTATAAAGAGCACGATTATTGCTTTTTAACGGGGTACAAAGACACCTTGGAAGAGAGAATGGACAAACTTAAGGAAATTAAAAAAATGATTGAAAGGGGTTGTTTAAATGACAAAAATTAAAAAGGCATTAAAGTTAATGGCTGAAATTGAAAGCAATACTTTAAATAATACTGCTTTAAAAAAGCTCGTAGCTTTAAAAAGGTCTTTCGATAAGAGAAGCCCAATTTTTACAGCTATCAATAGAATTGAGGCTGAAAATAGAAACTAACTTATTAAAGAGTCTGGCGTTGACAAAAATGTTAAAACCAGTTAAAATTAAAATTTTAAAGGAGTTTGTTATGTTTGATTTTGTGAAAAAGCAAGATAATTTTGGAAATGTTTATGTTCAGTTAAAGCATTGGGACGATGAATATTTAAAGATGAAGAAAAGCCTTTATTCTTTTTTCGAGAAAGATGGAGCTTTAATAAACTCTATCCTAGATAAAATCGTGGCTTTAGAGGGTGATTTATCGATTTTAAAGAACTCCTTAAGTTGTTTGGAATTAAGTATAAAGACTGGAGATCGTAAATTGTACGAATTCAAGTATTTTGAAAAATGGACGAAAAAAAGATTTGGGTTAAAAGCCCCTACGGAGATGTGGTCGGCGGAGATGAGGGGCAAGTGTCAAGCTGGAGATGTTGAGTTAATCGAGCTAAAAAAGAAAGTAATAATTTATTTAGGGGCGTTTAAAACATTCTTGCTTAGAGATTTTTATGAAAGCAAAATAGTGGGTTTTGAGTTCCTTCTTCGCAATCTAAAAGTTGAAAAAGAGGAGTTTTTCGATAGATTTAAAAGTGATTATGTAGAGACTTTTAAGAATTTAAGAAAAGAGACATCTTTTCTTTTTGATGAAGGAAGAGATCCTCTCCATGTGATTTGCGGGGTAAGCAAATGAAAAAAATAACTCCCATAACTCTAAGTTACGAATCTCCTAGAAAAAAAAGAGGGAAGATGATTAAAGTCAAAGTTATTGTTTTTAAAGGGAGAAACAAGAACGAGGAGTTAGGAGAGTTTATTTTTAGCGGAGAACAAAGGGGGAGGCTTCTTTACTTTGATGAAAAGAGTAAAGCCCTTGACCCTTTAAATAGAACACGGTTACTTTTAACAGAAGGTGTAAAGATAATAAAGGAGTAAAATAAATGAAAATAAACGATCAGGATTTAATCCTAGAGGATAAAAATGGCAATTTAAGATTTGCAGATGGGATTGAAAATTTAGACGAGTACTTAAAGGAGGTTGAGAGAAGAGATTTAGAGTCTAAGGAAGATTTAAAAGCTAACGAATTTTGGAGAGACTATAATAAAGCCCTAAACGGGGATGGGGGTAGTGATGGCTAGAAGTTTTAGCGAGCAAAAAAAACATGAGCTTTTAAATAAAGCTAAAAGGAAGAAGGTTAAGGGTAAATGTTTTAATAAGAAGAAATGTACGAGAGCGAAAAAGTATTCGTTCTTTAAAAAAGAGGATAATCTTTAAAAGAAATACTTTATTGGAGTTGTAATCTTTGTGTGCTTCGTCTAAGTCGGAGCACAAAAGATTAGTTTTATTAGAGTCAATGGGAAAGGTGTCGACTACGGTGAGGGCAACAGATTTGACGCCACTCCCGATTAAGTTTACAACAAAGCTGTATTCTAGGGGCTCTATTCAAACTAATTATTTGTAGTGATAGGGGGATATTCATGAGAAGAAGATATTTTTTTGATTTTAAACAAGGTGAGTTTAAAGTTATAGGAGGTAAGGGGAGGGTTTTTATAACGTCTTTATGTATTTCTCGGGTATTTAAAAGGAATCATGACTATATTCTGCGGTATATAGAAGCTTTAATCAATGAAGGCTACATAGACATGAAGATTTTATATTTAGGAACATACGAAGATTCCAACGGGGAAGAAAAGTGCCTGTACTACCTTGACGAAAGATCTTTTTGTCTTTCGGTTGTATGTTGGGGTGAAAAAGAGGATATAAAAACCACCGCCGCTATTTATAGGGAGTTCGGGCGTATGAGAAAAAAAATACAGACGCCTTTCGAACCGGAAATAAAATATGCTACAATGAAAGAAATAGAGGAGTTGAAAATTCTAGTTAAAGAATTAAATATAAAAGATGATTTTTCTTATAACTTACTATAAAACTTCACAAAAGGCTTGACTTCTTTATCTGCTTGTGCTATATATACAATATGGCTCGCAAGCTTAAAACGAATTTACAAGCAGTAGTCTTTTGATAGTGGGGTGGGCTTTAATTCGTGGCTCTTGCGACGCCCCACTTTCAAAAGGCTATTTTATTATAGGAGTTATTTATGAGTAATATTACATTATTTAAATTTGAAGGACACCAAGTTAACACCACTCTTGTTGATGGCAAGGTTTATTTTAAAGCTAAAGATGTTGCCACTTTTTTAGGGTTTAAAGACACTATTAACGCTATAAAACAGCATTGTAAAAGTCCCGTGGATATTGATGTTGAGGTGGGTGGCGTTTCACCACCCACCTCTCAAGACGGCAATAGGCTTGAAAAAAGTAAAGCTTCTTATTTAAGAGCCGCTAAATTTATCAATCAAAGTGATTTATTTAGATTGGTGTTAAGAAGTAAACTCCCCAAGGCTGTTGAATTTTCCGATTGGGTAGTGAAAGAGGTTATCCCCACTATTGCCGAGACAGGGGCTTATGGGAATAAGAAAGAGCTGACAGAAATGGATATGGCTAGAAACTACCTTGCTTCCCTTGAGAGGGTGGAAGCTCTTAAGCTCGAAGCTAAAGAGAATCAGCCAAAAATAGAGGTATACGATATACTCGCATCTGGAGAAGGACAGCAGACTTTTACCTCTTTTTCTAAGGCTTTGGGTCTTAAAAGAAAAGATGTGATTAGGACTTTATTAGCTAAAGAGTATGTATTTAGGAATAAAACAGGGAATTTAGAGGCTTATGCTAAATATGTGCATAAAGGTTATTTTATCGTTAAAATAGGGGAATCCGATTCAGGTCATGGTTACGCAACCACATTAATAACAAGTGCTGGCTGTATTCATCTTACAGAAGTTGTTTTTACTGAAAAACCTTCCGATGTGGACAAGAAGTTAGCGAGCTTTCGAATTCTTTAAATTTGTATAATTTAAGTAAAAATATTGCTCGTTCACCAAAAGGTTAGCGGGCTTATTTTTTATCATAAAAGGAGAGCAATAAAATGGCAGGGCAGGGGGCACTTACACGACGCAAAAAAGGCGAAAGATGATGAATTCTATACCCTTTTTGAGAGTATAGAAATAGAACTTAAAAGATACAGAGCGTTCTTTCAAGGTAAGATTATTTACTTACCCTGTGATAATTTAAGTTCTAATTTTTGGCTTTACTTTTCATTGAATTTTAAATTCTTTGGACTGAAGGAGTTAATAGCTACTTCTTATTCAAGCTCTGAGAAGGTGTTTAAGTACACTTTAAAGGCTTACGGAGAAGAACCTGTAAAAGAACAGCTATTAGGGTGCGGAGACTTTAGAAGCGACGAATCCAAGGCTTTAATGGATTATTGCGATATAATCATAACAAACCCACCCTTTTCTCTTTTTAGAGAGTTTGTTAGTCAGTGTGTTGAAAGTAAAAAGGATTACATAGTCGTTGGAAGTTTAATGCCCGTTAAGTATGTTGGCGTCTACCCATTACTAAGAGATAAAAAACTACATTTTGGAGCAACTAATTTCAATGATTTCTTAAGACCAGACGGTTCAATTAAGAAAGCACCGGCTTATTGGTATTCGACTTTTAATATAAATAAAAACCACCCTTTGTTGTGCTACAAAGAATATAACGAGGAGGAGTTTCCAAAGTACGCAAATTACGATGCGATAAACGTTGATAGATTCTCTGAGATTCCTAAGGATTACAAGGGTAAAATTGGAGTGCCAATATCTGCTTTTCTAAAATTAAATAGAGAACAGTTTGATGTTATTGATATGCTAAAAGGTGGGATTTGCAAAAGTTTCACGAAAGAATGCAGGTACGTTAAAGTAGATAGCTTCGGGCGTTTTGAGTTAAAGAACGAAAAAAAGCAATATCGTAGGATTCAAGACCCTCTTTTGTTATGGAATGCTTCCATGAGACAAAAAAGAAGCTTTTTAGATGAAGAGACTGGCGAATATTATGCTAGTTTATTTACACGGTTAATTATTAAAAGAAACCCAAACTTTAAAGGAGAGCAATAAAATGGCTAAACAAAAACAACTACATGACGCAAAAAAGGCAAAAGACGATGAATATTACACTCCATCAGAACCTATAGAGGCGGAGCTCAAAAGATATAAAGAGCTCTTTAAAGGCAAAAGGATTTACTTGCCATGTGATAATTTAAGTTCTAATTTTTGGCTTTACTTTTCAAAGAAGTTTGAGTTTTTTGGTTTGAAAGAATTAGTAGCAACTTGCTATTCAACTTCAAAGCCCGTTTTTAAATACACTTTAAAAGCTTATGGCGAAGAACCTTTAAAAGAGAGGCTTATAGGCAACGGTGACTTTAGAAGCGACGAGTGTAAAGCCTTAATGAGCCATTGTGATGTAATTGTAACAAACCCACCCTTTTCTCTTTTTAGAGAGTTTATAGCACAATGTGTTGAAAGCGAAAAAGATTATGCAGTAATCGGGAGTAAAGCTTCTATGGTTTGTAAGGATATCTTCCCTTTGTTAAAAAATCAAAAAGCTTTTTTAGGAATAAATATGCCAAACTCTTTTATAAGAGAAGACGGAAGCTTAAAACAAGCTCCTGCCGTTTGGTATACAACTTTAAACGTCAAGAAAAACCCTCCTTTATTGTGTTATAAAGAGTATAACGAGGAGGAGTTTCCTACTTATGCTAATTATGATGCAATAAATGTTGATAAATTCGTTGATATCCCTAAAGATTACAAAGGAAACATCGGAGTACCAATCACCGCTCTTTTAAAGTTAAATAGAGAGCAGTTTGAAGTTGTTGATTTATTAGAGGGTGGGACTTGTAAGAATTACACAAGAAAAGGCAGGGTTGTTTATATTGATTCTTTTGGTGGCTTAAGGTTAAAAAATGGGCGGAAAACGAGATTATCCTTTGAAAGCGTCCCTTATCTTCATTGGAAACCTTCAATGAAAAGAAAAAGGAATTATATGGACGAAGAAACAGGTGAGTACTTTGTAAGAATATTCCCTCGAGTAATTATCAAAAGAAACCCAAACTTTAAAGGAGAATAAAATGAAGGAAAATTTAAATTACCTTGATAGGCATAAAGTTTCTATAAAGCAAAATTATTTATTTAAAAAAGGGAAAAACCTTTTTGTGCAAGAGTACACTTTGAATTACAAAGGATATAATTATTACGCATACTTTGAAAATAACATGTGGATTTTAAGAAGCGATGACGATTTTACGGAGAGAGTTGCGGGCGAGAAAGTTTATACCTCGCTTGAGGAGTGCGTTAAAGCTGTCGTATCAAAAAACACAATTCTTTAAAACGTAAAGCAGTAATGATTTAGCTTAAAGGTCAGTATAATAGCCATTTTAGTTGTTTTTGGTAAGTTTATTTACCAATTGATAAAATTGGATATTTCATGTTACAAAACATAGAAAGGAATAAAAAATGAAAAACTTAACTTTAAAAGAAATGCTGGAAATAAGATTTACAAATGCAAGAAAGTCGGCTCAGATGTTGGGAAGATTGAAAAATATAGAGGAGCTCGATACAATCCCCGCATCTTTTTTGATGCAAGAATCTTTTATAACAAAAGAGCTTTTACAAAAATTAACGCTATGCAAAATCAATGGCTTTTCTTTTATAGATAAAATAAAAGAAGCCTATAAAGAGGGTAGTTTCTGGAGAGAGGAGTTTATAGAATTAGAGATTCTCAAGCCTTTTCAAGATGAGTTATTGAAAAAACTAAAAGAGGACTATATGCCAATGGGGGATTTTGCTAAAATGATTGACAAAACCACATTTCAAGCTCTTATTAGCATTCCCGTGACCGAGAAGGTCACGGTTTACGAAAATGGGAAGAATCCTCTAGATTTTTTCGTGAAAAAGGATTATGTTAAAAACGCACTCAAGTAAGTATTTTTATTATAAAAGGAGTAAATTATGAGAAGATTAATAAGAGAGGACGAAGTTGATTTGTTCAACTTAGATAAAAATGGAAAAAGCCTTGTCTTTCAATTTTTAGAAGACAATCGCAAAAAGGAGTGTTCTTTTATGCAAAACCACATAGAAGAGATGCGTGGAAAACTTGTAGATGAAAGCGTGGAAAACGCCAAGGTAAATACTTCTACATTTTTAGAAGGTATACTGACGAACAAGTCTTACTTTAGAATCGAAGGTTTAATTGCAGATGGATATCACGGAGGGTATTATAATTTAACTATAAGAAAAATGCCTTTGTTTTTACGGTTAAAAAACAAAAAGTATGAGATTGTTACTGTGGAGCTTGCCATGGACTTAGCAAGGGCAAGCATACCAGAAGGAGGAGTTAAAACTAGCGAAGAATATAAAACTTGGTTATTTGATCACCTCGCTGCGAAAAATAAAGCAGAAATTTCTAAAATCAAACCTCTTAAAGAAAGGAAGTAATTATGGATTACAACACTCATTACAGCAGATTAGCTCACAAGAACATGAACAGAGAAATAAAGTGGGTTTTAAACGAGATAACAAACACAAGAACGGTAAAAAAGGATGATTTAAGAGTAGCTTTTTTAGCGAGTTTGATCGAAATTAAAGATGTCTTTTCTAATAAAAAGGGCTTTACCTTTGAATATGAAGACTCTTCTTATACTTTCACGATAATATCGGGAGATGCAAATAAAAAAGCCCAGTATAAAACAGAAGACGAAAGCGGTGTTTATGTCGTTTTTAATGACGCTTTATCTAGTTTTGCCTGCCTCGCAGGTGAGGAAGACAAAAACATATTTTAGATGTTAAATAAGCAGGAGAATGAATGTATAAAATAAAATTTATAGATTTGTTTGCAGGTATAGGTGGGTTTCACCTTGCTTTTGATTATCTTGGAGCGGAATGCGTTTTTGCATCTGAAAAAGATACTGCGGCAAGGTTGACTTACGAAAAAAATCATAAAAGCAAATCCCCTAAAGTTTTTAAAGGGGGTTTGTTTAATGATGATATTTTATCTGTTAACGCTATGGATATTCCAGATTTTGATATTTTATGTGCTGGATTTCCATGCCAGCCATTCAGTCAAGCAGGTCAAAAAAAAGGCTTTCAGGAAGATAAAGATTCCCGTGGAAATATGTTTTTTATTATTAGAGATATTATTAAGGGAAAAAGACCAAAAGCAGTTTTTTTAGAAAATGTTCGCCATATCTTAAAACATGATGATGGCAAGACATTCCAAACAATAAAAACCGTGATGGAAGATGAGTTGGGGTATGATTTTTATTATAAAGTCGTAAAAGCTTCAGACTATGGTCTCCCTCAACATAGGGCACGAGTTTATATGCTTGCCTTTGATAGGGCTTTAGGACTGCCTAAAGATTTTACATTCCCTAAAAAAAAGGAACTAAAATACACAATGTCAGATATTTTTGAAGGAGAGTGCCCTAGAGAGATAGGATTTACTTTAAGAGTTGGCGGGCGGGGTTCAAAAATTGATGATCGTAGAAATTGGGAGTTTTACTATGTTAATGGAGAAGTCAGGCGTTTAGGTATAAAAGAAGGAAAAATGATGATGGGCTTGCCAGATTCCTTTGTTTTTCCTGTATCAGAAACGCAAGCGATGAAGCAATTGGGGAATAGTGTTGCAGTTGATGCGGTCAAAGCTGTGGGGGCGTCTTTAATTCAACATTTAAATAAAGTTAAAAATGGAGTATTGTAAATGGCAAAACAAACGCACCTTTGTGAAGCGAAGAAAAAAAGGGACGATGAATTCTATACCCTTTTTGAGAGTATAGAGATAGAGCTTAAAAGATATAGGGCGTTCTTTCAAGGTAAGATTATTTACTTACCATGTGATAATTTAAGTTCTAATTTTTGGCTTTACTTTTCATTGAATTTTAAATTCTTTGGACTGAAGGAGTTGATAGCTACTTCTTATTCAAGTTCTGAAATGGTGTTTAAATACACTTTAAAGGCTTATGGAGAAGAACCTTTAAAAGAGAGGCTTGTAGGTAATGGTGATTTCAGAAGTGATGAGTGTAGAGCTCTAATGAGCTATTGTGATACAATCGTAACAAATCCTCCATATTCTCTTTTTAAAGAGTTTATAGCACAATGTGTTGAAAGCGAGAACGATTATGTGGTAATAGGAAGTGTTTTAATGCCAACTCAAAACAAGGTATTTTCTTTATTAAAAGACAAGAAGCTTTTTATAGGTGTTTCTTCACCTAAGAGGTTCAAAAGACCAAACGGAGAGTTTAAAACTCAGACCTCCTTATGGTATTCTACTTTTAATGTTAGAAAAAACCCTCCTTTATTGTGTTATAAAGAGTATAGCGAGGAGGAGTTTCCAACTTATGCGAATTATGATGCAATAAACATTAATAAATTCGTCGAAGTTCCTAAGGAGTATTACGGAGTAATGGGCGTTCCAGTCTCGGCTTTAGAGAAACTAAACTATGAGCAATTCACGATAGTTGGTATTTTAAAGGGAGGCAGTAAACTTAATTATACGAGAGAAGGGAAGTTAACTAGAGTTGATTCTTTTGGCGATATTAAGTTAATAGGCGGCAAAAAATCCAGTACTAAAATAAACGGAATCCCATTTTTGAAATGGAATTCAAAAACAAAGAAAAGCATTGGTTATCTTGACGAGGAGACAGGAGAGTATTTCGTCGGGATCTTCCCACGGCTTTTAATTAAACGAAACCCAAACTTTAAAGAAGGAGAGTAATATGAAAACAGAAATTTACAATAAAACAATAAGAGAATTAGCAGACGGCTTTGTGGATAGCGAAGAAAAAGGGACAACCTCAATGAATGGGCTGTTGAGTATACGCCCTGCTTTTCAAAGGGAGTTTATCTACAAGATTAATCAACAGGTTTCTGTTATTGAAACGATACTTCAAGGCATGCCTTTAGGTACTTTGTATTTTATAGAAAAGCACGATCACCTATTAGAGGTTCTTGACGGACAGCAAAGGTTGATGTCTATCTTTAGCTTTATAAATGGAGATTTTGCGGTAAACTCAAGATACTACCATAACCTTTTTGAAGATGAAAAAGAAAAGTTCTTGAATTTTAATAACTACACTATTTATAAGTGCTCAGGCACGGAAGCTGAAAAGCTCGCATGGTTTAAAAGAATCAATATAGCGGGGGTTCAGTTAAACGACCAAGAATTAAGAAACGCTGTATATACGGGCTCTTTTTTAGCAGATGCTAAAATTAGATTTAGTAAATCTAACTGCCCAGCGTACGGTCTCGCTAACCTTTATGTTTCGGGAACACCTATTCATCAAGATTACCTTGCCACGGCATTAAAGTGGATCAGTAAAGGTAAAGTTGAAGAGTATATGGCGGTGCACCAACATGATGCAAATGCTGGTGAGCTTTGGTCTTACTTTAGTCAAGTCATTTCTTGGGTCGCCATGACCTTTAAAAACAATAGAAAAGAGATGAAGGCGGTTGATTGGGGCGTTCTCTTCGACGCTTATGGAAAAGATCAGTCTTTAGATTTTGATAGAATCGAAAGTGAAGTCAAGACTTTAATGATGGACGATGAAGTCTCTAAAAAGAGTGGTATTTACCCCTTTATTTTAACAAGAGATAAAAAATACCTATCTCTACGGTCTTTTACTAAAAGCAAAAAAGCAACGGCTTTTGAGAAACAGGGAGGCATATGTCATCATTGCTTAGAACCTAACAATAAGTATGATATAGAAGAGATGGAAGCCGACCACATCACCCCTTGGAGCGATGGCGGGACGACAACTCAAGGCAACTTGCAAATGCTATGTAAAGCTCACAATAGAGCTAAATCTAACAAATAGGAGAACAATATGATATTAAGGCGGATACAAGAATATAATTGCGACGACTCAGAAGAAGGAGCAGAAACTATAGCCACTTTAGATGGGTATTTAATTATTTTTACCGATACTATGTTTAAGGACTTTATGAACAACTCGGCATATAACTCTTTCGTTGACTTTTTAAAAGAGAGAGAGCCAGAGGTGATTTTTTCTTTAGATTTGAT
Source organism: Pachydermia laevis (assembly GCA_032355525.1). Lineage (NCBI taxonomy): Eukaryota > Metazoa > Mollusca > Gastropoda > Neomphalida > Peltospiridae > Pachydermia > Pachydermia laevis. The sequence continues at coordinate 28,085 of JAULBQ010000021.1, forward strand.
TACGAAAAATCAGGGGTTTACATTCCCAGCCGTAGAGCCTTTAAGTGAAAAAAAATAGAAAGGATATGATTATGGAAGATAAAATGAAAGAAGAGTATATATTTTTAGATGTTCTCGATTTAATTGCCACAAGAAAAGACGTTCTTAAGAAAGACGACTTTGCTTTTATACTAACCTCAGAAGGTTGGGGAAGGGAGGCAACGGAGCAAAACAAAAAAGAGATAAAAAGGGTCTTTAAAAAGTATAATAATCTTATCGTAGCTTTTCATGACAGGTATGTTATCTCAGACGAAGAAAGGGAAGAGCATGAAAGTTCCAAACTTTAAAAGAGAATTTCTTTTAAACTCAAAAGAAGGTGTTTTTAAATGCGATGAAAGTCATGTAAGGGCTTTCTTGAGGGATAGAGAGGGGTTGAATTTTATAGGAAACTTTGAAATGCCTCCCCTTACTTTTTTACCTATGTTGGTTAAATTAACTAATATATGCAATAGGGAGACGGCTTTAGAGATATTGAAAGACAGTAAAGTTGAATCCTTATTGGCAGATTTTACTTCTTTTATGAAAAAAGAGAGGGAAAAAGAGGAGTTCGAAGAAAAGCTTGAGGAAGAAAAAAGGAGAGAAGAAAGAGAAAAAAAGAAGAAAGCTTCTTGGTCTCAAAAGAATCAGTTGGCTTTCGAGGCTTTTAAATCAAAAGTCTCCGTAGGAATATTAGATTTATATTCTTTAGAGGCTAAACTCCCAAAAGGAAAAGTAGAGGCTTTTGAATCTTTATTTGCAGAAATATTAAGTGATATTTCTGAAGTAAAAAATAGATAGTTAAAATACAATAAAAGGAGATTGTTATGGAGAAAGCAGAAAAGAAGGAAGATTCTTGGTCTGGGTTGGATAGTTTAAATTTAGCCATCTTCGAATCGGATATATCTATAGGAATGGATTCACTGAATCCTTTAAAGGCTTTTCTTCCTGAAGAAAAGGTAGAGGCTTTTGAATCTTTGTTATCCGAAATAAGCGATGATTTATTTAAATTAGACCACGAATGGGAGAGACATAATAAAAGGAGACCTCAATGAGAAAAGAAGTGAAGAGGGAGATGGGAAAACTTTTAACGATTATGTTTCCTGATGAGTATCTAGAAGAAGCAGAATCAGTAGATTATTTTTTAAGCTCTTTAAAATTCATCTCTACGGAGTGCAAAAATGAAAAGAGCCTGTTATATGAAGCTTTTAAGGGGTTTGTCATATCAGAATATCAGTCTATGCATTTTATTGACAAACTAAGACATGACGAGAAGTGGGAACGGCTTGATAGAAAAATAACACTTTCAGAGTTAGCAGAAGCTTTTCAGGTTAAAGAGGAGGACTGCATTGATATTTCAGGCTTAAGCGACGGAGAGAAGGGAAACCTTCTTTTTGAGGGGAACATAAGGACAGATTATGAGCCTTATGACGAAGATTATAACCCATACGATAAAGATGAAGCCGATTATGAAGAGGATAATTGTTATTAGATTATCAAAACCCATTGCAAAAGGAGAAAAGGAATGAATACAAAAAAAGAACAAGAAGAAGCAGATATTTTCTTAGATATAATGAAAGTTATTGTTAAAAGAGGAGACCTTCTTAACAAAGAAGGTATCGCCTATATGTTATCTTCAAAAGATTGGGGAAGGTGTACTTCTAAATATAGCGAGGAAAAGATAAAGTCAGTTTTTGAAAAACTAAGATATTTACTTGAAGCTTTTCATGACGGATATAACATGAGGGAGGATTTTAAAGAAAGGGTAGTTGAAGATGTCTTGCTTGGCGTTTTTTCTAAAGTGTGGCTATATACACTTATTGGGCTAGCCTTTCTTTGCTTGCTTTTTGCGATGTTTAAATATTAAAGGAGAATAACTATGGCAAAAGAAAAATACAGGTTTTTTGAGGATTTAGATGATTTAACTTTTATAAAAATAAACGGAAAAACATATGTCAATTCTCGGAGCTTCGAGAAGCTTCTTGATGAAGATAGCTGTTGCGTATATCATAACATACTTCGCTCGAAGGTTAACTTTCCAATGGGGATTGGGTTTTCTTGTAAAACCAAGGTATTTGGAAGTCCGCATCATCTTTTTACTTTAGATGAGTTTGAGAAGTATATTGATTTTACTGGAAAAAGAGAGACGAAGAGGGTGGAGTGTGAAGCAATAATAAAATGGTTGCGGGTCTTGAATCCAGTAGATTTTAGTAAGCAGAAAATCGTAAAAGAAGAAAAGCTAAAATCTTTAGAAAAGTTATTTAAAGATAATATTGTAAAAATAGAGAAAGATACAATTAGCGTATTAAAAAGTGTTTATGGCATATCTATAAAGCATTATACAAGTCTTGAGGTTGATGGTTATGAAAAATGCTATGACAATAACGACGCAGACATATACAATATCGCTTACGATGCGATAGGATATTACACTCTTGTCTTCAACAGGGGTTCAAAAACTTGGCAGGTTTTAACGGACGAAGGGAATGACTTGGTGGGAGTATCTCCGAACTTAGGAACAACCTTAGCCTCTTTTGTTAGGGATTTTGAATATTCGGCTCGGTATCTTGGTTAATTGGAACATACAAAAGGAGAAAAATATGGAAGAAGAAAAAATCAAAACTTTAGAAAGATTAATCATGGCAAACCCAAAGAAAGTAGATGAAGATTCAATCTCTTTTTTAAGAATATTTCATGGAATAGTTATCACTCCTCGCATGATATTTCCAGAGTGGTACGAGAACCTTCCATACCCTGACTGCCTACCTTTTTTTGAGGGGAATTACAATCTAGAATATGACGGACTGGAAGATTTCACGCTAAGATATAACGACCATAAAGGTTGGGAGGTTTTCACGGAGGATGACGACCCTGTTGGGATTGTAAATCCTAGCTTAGGCATGGTTTTGGCGTCTGTTGTAAGATGGTGGGATTAAATATAAAAAGGAGAGTTAGTATGAGCAAGCAAACTAAAGAGCGACTTAGTGAAGAGGCGTACAAAGAAAAATACAAGCATTGCAAGATAGTATTAGGAGCTGATGAAGTTAGTTACAACGCTAGTTTTGTTAGGGTTGAAAAGAGGTTGTCTTTTAAAGACTGGAGAGTCGACTGTGGAACTTTTTATGTTTCATGTGCGATTTTATCAAATCTTTTTAATATAGACCAAGATTTTTTAAAGAATAGACTTAAAAAATTGCCTTATGCCCCATCGGAATGCGGGTACGAAAGCCAGATTTGGCTCGAAGCAATCGATTTGAGGGATGTTTTGCGAGAGGGTTTTGACTCACACATTATGAGTTGTGGAATAAATTCTAAAATAGAAGGCAATGGTGTAGTTGTATATTTAACTTATCTTAGCGGATAAAACCAAAATGTAATTGGTATTTATTTTTAAACAAAGGAGAGAGATTATGCCTCATGAGATTAAGCCTTACGAAACAAAACTCGCTTTAAAAAAAGAGTTTGTCAATGTTAAGGAAAAGTTAAAAGAAGGAGCTCTTTCGCTTAAGGATATTGAGCATTTAGAGGACTTGATTGGAATAGAGTTAAAAGACAAAACAAACATCGCTTGTGTTTTGGCGGGCGTGGATTATGAATACACTTATGTCCCTGCTCGTTTTGGGCAGGATAATTAAACTTAGGAGAAATGTATGAAACATATAGAATTAAGGCTTAGAGTTGCAACCTTAAATATATACATAGAAGGAAAAGACGAAGACGAAGAAAAGCGTTTAGCGGACTTTATGATCGAAGCGAAACCGCTTTTGGATTCAAAAGACGATGACTTTTTTAGTCCGATGCATCCTTCGTGTCTTCGCCCTTCTAATAAAATGGAAACTGTTTCGGGTGTGAAAATTCGATGCTCTTTCGAAGGGTGTGACATTAACCATGATATAGGGATAGACTCAAGAAAAATAGTTGGCTTTTTATTAGAGAAGTCAGGAGTTTCGTTAGCCCCAAAACAAAGGGGAGTTCCTATTTACAAAAGTGCATAAATAAAGAATTGATATTCCAACCAATTATTCGGTTGGTTGGAATGTTATAATCTTAAAAAGGTGGCTTGCATGGAAATTGCAGTACAGGGGGTAGTTGAATATTTTAAACAAGGAGAGGGTTATGAGTTCAGAAAATATGATTTCTTTTGGAAAGAAACTGGAGGTGTTTTTAAGCTCTACAGGGTGTTTTGATGTGGTTATTGCCGACTCAAAGCAGTCTCTATCTTACACAACTTCTTTAAGTGAAAGGATTACAATTAAAAAGGGTAAACGCTTCATAGCGTCAAATGAGATGACAGGGGAGATTTTCACCTCTGAAAGTTTCTTTGATTGCGTTCACCATTTCATTTATAAAAAGGGCAATATTAACCAATAGGAGAATAAAATGGAAACAAATTTAGATATAGGTATAGGCAACAAAGGGCATAACCTCCCGAGGTCTTTTAGAGACTTTGCAGGAATTGTGGGTTTAAAGGAATCTGAATTTTTGTCAAAGCTTTTTGGGAGCGGATATGTTCGGCTTAACGAACAGCAAAAGCTAATATTATCCGATGAACGAAAATCTTCGGAGAATTTCGTACTTATTGACGAAGCCAATGAGATTATTGGACTAACAGGGGAAGGGTGCAGACACTTTGCTTCTGACTTCGGTTTAGGCGTCAACTACAAAGAAGCTTTTATAAAAAAGTACGGGGAAATGAAAGAGACTGCGGGGCTTTTTTCCGCATATCATGTTGGTGTAGTTCCAACGGAGAAAGTCAAGGAGGAGGCGAGATACTCGAGCACATGCGAGCTTCTTTTTGCAGAGGGGGCTTTGAAGTTTACATTGTCAGGAAAAGATAAGCTTATGGTTGACCGTTTAACGGGAGTTATAAGAGAAGGGAATGATGATAATAATAATGGCAACACAGAGTGGTATTTTAGGACACGAGTTATAAGTTCAAATCCAAAAGTCTTTACTACACGAGATACCTTTAACACCGATCTTGGTGTAAAAATTAGTTGCACCTTCACGGGTGCTTACAAGATAGACTTTAGGCAATTAGTGGTGTACTTAATTCGAAGCGAGCCAGACCTATCTATAAATATAGTTGAATAGAGGGCAATTTAACCAAAAGGAGAAATTATATGAGTGATTTAAAATTTTCAGAAGACGATTCAGACTTTTTGTTTAATATAGATGTAAACGAAGATGTTTATAAGCACATTGAAAAAATAAAAGACATACTTTTAAAGGCAGGGTGTACTAACATTAGAGTAACGGATGAAATCGGAATGGTCTTCGATAACCCAAAAGGGGAAGATTGCATTTTAGAAATCAAACAAGCTATGTACATAAGAGGGCAGGCAGGTAATTACAACCCTGTATCAACTATAAGCAGAACCTCTACACAAGATGGCGGTGAAATACATCTAAGTGATGTAATAGAAACTATAGTAAATCAAGGCTAGATAAAGGTTTGGGGTGGTTGTTTCCAAAATGGAAATAGCCACTCAAACACTTGCTATGTAAGGATATCTTTACTGAACTCGAAAGGAGTGAGGCATGAATTTAAACTTAAAAATAACTTTATCTTTTAAAGAAGGCGATTTAACCGTTGTTTTATCTGGAGAAGACGCAGAAGTGAGAAAAGTTGTGGAAGCTTTAAGAAAAGACGGTAGAGAGGGTGGAGTTCACCCTTGCTCTCATCGTTTTGGGGACAGTAAAGAATTTATAACGAAAAAAGGCGTAAGGTTTTTTGTTGTAGTGCAAAAGATAAACCTTGGTCATAAACTCCTTATGGATAGGTTGATAGAGCATAAATTGGCACAAGCAAAGATAGAGTGCGAAACCTACGGGCTTTCATTTTCATCCGTCGGCGTGCGTAACCATCAGCCGTCACCCGTTAGGCTAAATGAAGAGACTATTGCTTCAGGAGTAGAGATAAACTACTTATCAACCGCTTGGAGGAAGAGAATCGGTCTCAACGCAAGTGAAATGATAATTTAAACAAAAGGAGATTTTAATGAAATCCAAAAAAGAAATGCTTAAAGAAGTTTTTGGAGGAGGGCGAAAAAGCGGGCTGTATATAAGTGATTTACATATTATAGATATCGCTTTTAATACACAAGTAGGTTTGCCTAACCTTAAAAAAGATCAGAAAGATGAGAGGGATATAACTCACATTCTCTTGACTTTTAGACCCAACTTCGTAGAAAAAATATTTATTAACAAAACCGAAGATGGAGATTTATGGGAGACAATCGAAGAAGGGGTTGTGTCTTTTAAAGGGACATTTTTAGATACGCTTTTGCGACAGTAATTTAAACAACAGAAAGACGCTATTATTAAGTGCAATAAAAATAAAGATTAACAAGCCCGCCTCAAGAGGGCGTGGAGTAATTTAACAAAAGGAGTTTATTATGGAAGCAGAAGACAAATCAGAAGATTTTTACATGATGGTGGAGGGTTTCGTCCAATCAGATTTCATTTTACGGAAAGGGGAATGTATGGTTTCCTCATTCTGCATAAATAAAATTTTAGGAGCAGATCTGGATCTCTTTTTAGAGGCTATAACCCCTTTTATGTGGACTTTAGATAAAGATGAATACACCTCAGAAACAGCAATGTTGCCTAACAGAACTAAACCTGTGATGTTGTACTACTTCACAAAAAATGGTTTTGAGAAGTTGTTTAATACCTTTACCCCTGCATTCGAAGATGATGAGAGTGCAGAGAAGGGAATGGAAAGGATTAAGAAGGTTTTTGAAGATAGACCGACAATGAGTGAATAAATCGGTTAATTTAAAACGAAAGAGGTAATTTATGAAAAGGTTTTGTGTGTATGTTTTGGTTATTTTAATCATATCTCTATGGGTTTTTTTCTGTAATAACTATTATGTTAGCAATTATATTTCAACTCCTTTTTTCGGATTGTTTGTATCTCTCATAATGTTAGGCTTTCTTAGACATGTAGATACCTTGTTTTTTAAAGCTTTAGAAAGAGCTATATGCGAAGGTAGTTTTAAATTTTCCCCATTCATGATAAAGCATAACTTTTATCTGCCAAAAAAGACTAAGACAGAGCGTTTACTTGTATGTGTTATAAAGTTTTGTATGTTTTTTAATGTAACCCCTAGAATAGAGGATTTAGGCTGTTTTTACGAAAAGGTTATTAAACATCTTTACAGCAAAACAGAGCATTCTTTAGCAACATTAACCTCTTTATGCCAACATAAAGATTTCTATATAAAGTACCTACTGGATATAACCGACATTATGAAGTGGTCAATTTATGTATCCACAAGTAAAAACACTGCTTGCTTTGGTCTGGCTTTACTTAGTCTGCGAGACGCTTTTTATGAAACATATCCAGACTCACATGAAGCTAACGAGTTTTATAATAGTAATTGCATAACTTTTTTGGTTTCTGCTCACTTGTGCGAAGGAGAGTTAAGGCACGCTCTCCCTTGGCTGTCATATGAAGAGGTAAAAAAAGATATTTCTGAGAAATCAAAAAGGGGAAGGCTATTAATTAAATACTTTGAAAAAGGTGATTGGGTTTTGGAGGTAAAGGGTTTAAAAAGCCACTTTTCTTCTGGGCTTAAGTCTTATGTTTTTAAAGAAGGGTGCTTACCAAGAACATTTACTCCTTTCGACAGCACTGGATTTACTAAATTGCCCAAAGAGGAAGAATACATTATTATATACAAAGAGGATTAGTCGTCACAAAAAGACATGGTTTTTACAACAACATTTACCAACCCGCCCACGACGGGCGGTATTATTAACTAACAATAAGGAGAATTATATGAAACATAAAACAACAGTAATTTTAGCAACTCTTTTGCTAGCTTTGTCAGTCTCTACTGCACGAGCGGCGGTGAAGCAGAAGTGCATGTGGTATACGAAAGACTTGAATAATATGACTTTTAAACAGTTAGCAATTAGAGAACAAAAGTTAGTAGCTTTAAGCACAAAGACTGCAATCGTTTTTACTAACAACTGGGAAAAAATATTTCCAAACACTTGGGATCAAGCGGTAAAAATGAGGATAGAAGTTAAGGAATTTAACGCAGATAAGAAAAGTTTTTTAGACGGGGTTAAAAAAGAAGGTCTTTTGTATTTTGTTGATACGGCTAAAAAAGAGAGAGGCTTTCTTTTTAAAACGAAAAACTTTAAACGGATATGTGCTATACACTTTGTTAAACCTTTGCGGACTACAATTAACAAGGGCGACAGCACCGCACTTAGAGGGCAGCAGAAACATTTTGAAAACAGAATGAAATATGTAAGCATACTAGCTTCTAGGATGTACATTGTAGAGTTAGCTATGCAGATGCGTTTAAGTAGAATGTTCCCAAACGACACTTATTTTAGTGATAAAGTTGAAGACCTTCAAGGTGAAATTAAACTATTTAAAGACGATGTGAGGTCTATTGAAAACGAACGAGCTTGGTAAATAAACTAAACCCTCCCTGCTCACAATGGGCGGGGAGCTATTTTAAAAGGAGAAGAATATGAATGATGAAGATAGAGTTAGTAAAATAGAATCCGAAGTAAGGGTACTGAAGCGTTCAGTTGAAGGTTCGGAAAGAATGCGAGAAATCATCGCAATCGCAGTCAACGCTAATGCTATTAAATTAGAAACAAAATTCAAACTTTTATTATTTCTTATGACTTTTGGGTCAGTTATTTATGCCTTAAGCATTATACTAATCGAACTTCAAGTAACTAGAATGTTAAATTTAACATAAACTTATATTCAGGAGAACATTATGAAAGCAAAAACTATAATCACATTCGTACTATATCTTATGGTTAGCGGGCAAATCGCTCACGCCAAAGGTTCGCTATCGTTAACAAACGCTATTGTTAGCGGCAAAAGTTAACCCAAGAACAAAATAAGCAGTCGGTCGACTTAAATATCGATGACTTTAAGTATGGATTAAGAAATGTTTACACTGCGACTTTAAAATAGAATTATCTTAATTTTATCAAAGACGCATCTTTTTATAATTCTCGGAGAGTGGCTTACAATCGTATAGTAGTTAATTACGGGATAACTTTAAAATAGAAAGGATTTGCTATGAATAAAGAAGAAATAGCTAGAGTTTTAGCTTTAATGTCGACTAAAGGTGGTAAGAGATTACCACCTAACGCCAACTTTAAAGAGGGAAATAGGGTCGATAACGACGCATATTTCACTATCTTTAAAGGCATAACAACCCCATTGGTCAAGACCTTCCCTTTTTTAGAGAAGGCAACTTTTATTGACCCAGCGGTTGGCAAAGGTGATCTTCTAGTAGATTTAAAAAGGAAATATCCCGACGCTTCTTTTGAGGGGACGGACATCGTGGACTATAAGGATCGTCCATCTTTTATAAAGTTCTCTAAAGGGGACGGAAGGTCTTTATCTAAAGAAGAGAGCCCTTACTCAACTAAAGTGGTTGTGTGCAACCCTCCTTATACTTTAAAAGGGTTGTCATGGCGTGATTTTGTAAATAACTTCTTAAGTGTTTTAAAAGATACAAAAAACGGATACTCTATGGGGTGCTTTCTTTTAAATTTTAACGCTTTAGGAGATATGCAGAGGGGCTTAATGGTTAAAACCCCTCCAACCTTTATAATCCCGTTAGGTCGTCTTGACTTTACAGGTCAAGGGAATCCAAGTACATCATACGCTTGGGTTGTATGGACGAGAAGGTTAAGTGGAGGGATAGATACGGCGATGCTGAACGGGTATAGAGAGAAGGCAACTTGGTTGGAAGGATAAAATATGGCAGTTATCTGGATACAAAAGATGAAAGTGGCGAAAAAGGTAGAAGTGGCGGAAAAGGTAGAAGCAGAGGCATTCGTGTGGCTGGGATACCCTGATACTGCAGAGATATTTGAACGTGTCTTCTCCGACAGAGATGAGGCTATTAAATATGCTTCTGCTGTTAGGAAAAGAATAGAAGAAAATAGAAACACAATTGGAGTAAAGGTACTGTTTGTTGTCTGGTATGTAGATCCAGACACCTTAGATAGATCTAAGCGGTATGTAGAGGATTTAGGAGGGGAAGCATTAAAGGCTGATAATCTCTTCTTGCATATAGAGGATGCTCTTGAGTATGGTTATATTATGAGAAAAAAAAGAAGAGAAGAAAACAGAAACAAAATAGAAAGGAAGATATAATGGCAGTTATATGGCATGTAGACACAGTTACCTTGGAGATATCCAAGTGGGACACCGAAGATCTTAAGGAGCTTGACGAAGGTGAAATAGACGCCGATAATCTATTCGAAGAGCGGGAGGCGGCTATTATTTACGCTTGGGTTCTTAGAGAAGAAATAGAAGAAGAAAACAGAAATAAAATAGAAAGGGAAATATAATGGATTTTAAATATTGTGTAGATCAGAACACATTAGAAATCATAAAGTTAAAATTAAAATTAAACTCTAATAACCTTTTTGAGACAAAAGAAGAGGCTTTTGTATGTGTAAAAAAAACAAGAGCTGAGATAGAGGAAAAAGGGGGAAGCACAAAGGCTTTTAAGCAATACACAGTTCTAGACTCTTTTGAAGTTAGGGCTCTCAAGGAAGGCGAAGTAGTTCCCCGTTATGTCTTTAAAACAGAAGAAGAGGCGATTGCTTTCGCTAAGTCGATTAAAGAAGAGTTAGACGCTGATTTAGCGAAAGAGCAAAAGGAAGAGTTAAAGGAAAAATTGCGTAAAGAAATACTAAGAGAGATTTCATGCGACTATGAACTCATACGACTTTGAAAGGGGAATGTAATGGGAAGCGATAAAGAAGGTTTTTTTAAAGAAAAAGACGCAGATGAAATTTATAATTCATTTGAAGGTAAAACAATGGCTGATTTAGTTGAGTTTGTGTTTGATAAAAACATAACCGCTTTTAAAAATGGGAAGGTTATTGTTCCAGCTGAGATGCAATATGAGATATGTGATTACTTGCAATCTTTTAGCTATCAAGTTGAAGGAAAGACCAACCTTGAAGAGCTGATCAAAGAAGGTGGATTAACTAAAAAAACCTTCGAAAGATGGACAAAAGAAGAGGCTTTAGTACTTGTTGCTAACCTTAACTTTGTAAGGCAATATATTATAAACCAAAACCTATAAACTACAAGCGAGGAGTTTTTATATGAACGAGTTAATTGTTTTTAACAAAGAACTGCAAAATGTTGATTTTAAAAACATTTTAAACGACGGCTACTTTTCAAGTCTTTTGGAAAAGGTTGCAGGCTTAAGTTTTGAAGAGGCTTCGGTTTTAGATTTAAAGAAAATCGAAGTCCAACTTAAAGACTTAACAGACGCTCTAACTCCAAAAGATGTTGTTGAAATGAGGGAGCGTGTAGCACAAATTATAGAGATTTTTAGAAGCTCACGCCTCCAAGCTGAGAGGAAGAAAAAAACTGAAGCAGAACAATTAAAAAAAGATGCGTTAGATGCGGTTTTAAGTGAGATTAAAGAAGAGGATTATCCTCTGTTAAGCAAGCAAGATATTTTAAAAATCTGTCAAGAGGTGGTTGCTTATGCTGTAAAAGGAAAGAGGACTGCAGACGCTAAATTACTAAACTTAAACGAATCCTTTTTTATCTTAAAAGAGAGGCTTCACTTACTTAGTATTAAAAAAGAGAACGAATTTGAGTTGGCAAAGAGAGCGGAAGAGGAGAGGGAGATTAAAAAAGAAGCTTGCTCTTTACAAGAGAAAAATGCTATTAAAGAATATAAACTTTATATTTCTTTAGAGCCGAAGCACTTAGGAGTCTCTTCAATCGATATTGAAATAAAAGTGAAAGCAATCTCGAAAGAGAAAGCGGATATTGTTTTTAAAGATTTTAATAAGCGAGTAGAGAGGTAATATTATGGGGCTAGACTCAGAACACGCTTTGTTATCGCCTTCTTCAAGTGGAGCATGGCTTGATTGTACGGCTTTACTTTTAGCCAAAAGCTGTGGTAAAGCACTTGACGAATGGCTTGCAGAGTACAGGGTTAAGATTTTCGAAGCTAAACCTCATTTTTCCGAGAGAGGTACGCTGATGCACAAAGAAGCAGAAATGTACTTTAACGGAGAGATGAAATTCGAAGCCGTTGGCAATGAGGTAAAGGATTACATTAAGTTAATAGAGGAAGAGGTTCTGCCTTTCGCTGATAAAGGGACGGCGGAGATTGAGAAAAAGTTCAATGTCTTCCCGCCTTTATGCTGGGGTACGGCTGATCTTAGCTATTTAAAAAACGGAGTGCCGACTATAGGTGATTTAAAGACGGGGAGATTTAACGTTTCCCCATCTTCAACTCAATTGGGTATATATTTAATAGGTTATCAACTTTATCTTTATGGCGATATTAAAAAGGACGGGGTTGCGGAGATTTATTCTAGAAAGCTTTGTAATGCTGGCACTACTAGAATGAGAATGGCGGCTTTAGATTACTACAAAGAAGTGGATAGTTTTAAAGAAAAAACTATGCTAGAGCACGAAAGAAACCACCCCCTTATTCACTCAATCTTCATGGAGGTTGGCTTTGAGAGAACAAGCCACAACTGGAGAGAAGATGATTTGCAATTCCTTTTTAATAAAGTTAAAAAAGTAACGGAAGACTTAAAAAACCATGTGTGGTACACAAGGGAAGATAAAGAATCGCCCTCCTCAAATGTTGGGAGTCAAGTCAGTTTATCTTGCATGTTTTGTAAGTACAGGGAGGTTTGTGAAACGGCTATATTTAAAAAGGCGGTTACGGATATTATTTTTAATAAAGGAGTTTAATATGGTTGACTTAAGTAAAGTTAAGCAAATCCAAAGCATTCAATCTTTGCTAAACGATTTAGACGAATTAAAGAAGTCAAATCCTAAAATGGCTGAAAAGATTAACTATATATGGAATCATCTTTTCGAAAGAAAATCTTCGGCTTTAAAAAGCGAAGACACTTTAAAGGTGTTAGACTATTTTAAGGAATACGCAAGTAAAATACCAAAGAAATGGCAAACATTCTTTTTCTCGGTTGAAGGATCAGAGGTAATTACATTTAAGACCGTAAAGTCTGCGGTTATATATCACAGACCTTTTTTAAAAGAAAGGGGTGAGTTTAAAAGATTCGAAAAGAAAGATGTGGATTTAAAGATAGAAGAGATTTGCAATGCTTTAAATGGAGGTAAATAGTGAATGATTTAAAAGGGGTAGAAGCTTACACGGACGGTTCTTGTTTAGGAACATCTGGGTTTGGAGGGTGGGGTTTCGTTGCTTTAAAAGAAGGCGGTGAAGTCCTTAGGAGTGGGAGTAGAGAATCGACGACCAACAATAAAATGGAGTTAACAGCTGTTTTAGAGTTATTAAAGTTCTTTAAAGAAGCCACTTTTTTAGTTATTCACACGGATAGTCAGTATGTTAAAAATGGTATAACCGTGTGGATACACAACTGGAAGAGAAACGGTTGGAAAACGGCAAATAGAAAGCCTGTTAAAAACAAAGACTTATGGCAACTTTTAGAGCTAGAAGCCAGCAGGCATAGCATTGAATGGAAATGGGTAAAGGCACATAACGGGAATAAATACAACGAAATAGCGGACGATTTAGCCCGAAACGCCGCTGAATCTTTAAAGGAGTGAAATATGGATGAAGATTGGGATTTGTTTTATGAGTTAACTTCTTTCTTAAGAAAGCCCATTAAAAAAGATAAGGCTGGGGGTTTTTTCGCTGGCTTACATTACGCTATCACCTACAAAGAAAATTTAGATGATATTATTAACAAGATTAAACAACTTTACGAGCAAAACGAAATAGCGGAGAGTGCCCTTGATCTTTTAAAGGAGAGAACTTTAGATTTATCTTCGTCGAGAGAGATGAGAGAAAGATACTCTTCTTTTTTAGAAAGCTTTAGCGACGATATTTTAAAAACAAATGTTTTAAATAAAAACATCGAAGAGGGACAGGATATGTACCTTGTTTTTAAAGACAAATTAGAAAAAGATAGGAATGATGGGAAATAATTTATTAAAGGCTTGACAACTTATCGTCTTTTATATAAAATACAAGGAGTAAAGATGAAACATTATGATAAACTTTCAATGAGTAAAGAGTTAAACAAAGAGAAATTTGGAGACCGAGAGCTAAAGAACGCTATTAAAAGAATAAACGAATTATTATTTTGTTTTAAAAGTAAACCGCATTCTTTAGAAGAAATTGACAAATATTATTTTGATTTAGAAGAACTTAGTACGCTTTTAGATTTGTTGTATTGCAAATGGAAGGCTTTCGTTTTTGGCAGAGAGAATTTGGTGATAATACCAGATGATATTTATAAAGCTTTAAAAACCACCGTCCCTTTTGTTAATATATCAAAAGATTTCATGATGGAAATAGATAGTTTAAGAGCCGACTGCATAGTAAAGATTTTAAAAAACCACAAAGGTTATATAATATAAAGGAGTTTATATGATAAAAGAAGAAGAGATTGAATTAAAACGGGGGTACGGTTCTTTTTATCCAGTTTATTCAACTGCAGGAGCTGCTGGCTTTGATGTTGCAACAACTGAGGACTTTTCTTTAGACCCAATGGATAGAAAGTTAATAAGCACCGGTCTTTCTTTTGCAATACCTAGAAATTGTGAAATTCAGATTAGACCACGCTCTGGTTTAGCTTTTAAGCATGGCGTAACGGTTTTAAACGCCCCAGCAACTATTGATTCGGATTATAGGGGGGAGATTAAAGTCCTTCTTATCAATCTAGGCAAGGATAAAGTTTCGTTTAAAGCAGGGGATAGAATAGCACAGATGGTTTTAGCTAACGTTAAACAGGCTGTGTTCGAGGAAGTCCCAGCTCTTAGTGAAACAGTTAGGGGGCGTGGAGGATTTGGCTCTACGGGTATTTAAATGGAAAAAAACATTGAAGATAGAGTTGAAACTATTACTTATATAAATATAGATAATCTTTTTCTAAAAGAAGTAGGGAATGGAGCTTCAAAGGTTTTCGTTTTTCGTTACGCTTGGGCGGGTGAAAGTGTTGATGTTATTTTCGAACACCCTGTCGCTATTAAAACTAAAAAAGGCTATTTCCTAGATTCAGATTACCTTGAGACTTTTGTAACGGAGGCGGAGAGAACCATACTTAAAAGGCATGGCTCAAGCCATAAACTGAAAAGGTTGTTTAATTAAATGGATAAGGTTTTTTACGTAGACGTTGAGACAACGGGACTTGATTGTGTTTTAAATGACATAATCCAAATAGCTTTTATCGTGGAGATAGGCGGGGTCATAAAAGAAAGAAGAAACTTTAAAGTTAAGCCAGATTCTTTAGAGCATGTATCTGATATAGCGTTAAAAATAAACGGTGTCTCTTTGGAAGAGATTGAAACGTTTAGAGATAGCGGAGAGGTTTATCAGGAGTTTGTTGGTATAATTAGAAAGTATGTCAATAGATACGATAAAAAGGATAAGTTTATTATCGTCGGATATAATGTAAGGTTTGATATAAACTTTATTTTAGAATGGTTTAAAAAAAACGGAGATGTATTTTTTTGGTCGTACTTTAGCTCTTACGAAGTATGTGTTTTTTCTTTAGTTAAGGCGTTAGCTATTAAAGGGCTTATAAAAAGCGAAAAATATAGGCTTATTGATGTTTGTAGAGAATTTGATATAAAGTTAAAAGCTCACGATGCGATGTCTGATATAGAGGCAACAAAGGTACTTTTTGAAAAATTTAACATTGGTTTAAAGGAGAAGGTAGATGGCTAGCGAGAAATCGAAACTAAGGGAGAAGATAGCTAAAGAATTAAATGTTTCAAGAGCTGTTGTTTGGCAGGTTTGGAATTCAAATGAAAAAGGGAAGACGAAGATAAATCACAAGGGGGTTAAAAAGCTTATTTGGGACGCCTTAAAGAGAGAGGGTATTAGCCTCCCAGAGAAAGATAAAGAGAATATCCCTTTTATAGCTAAGAAATTAGGGTGTAGTAAAGCTTACATTCACCTATTAATTAAGAGAATGACCGAAGATGGTAAGTTCCCTAAACCAGCGACAAAGGGTATGTATTGCATTCAAGCTATATTTGAGAAAGGTCTTTTGTCTTTCGACGATGAGCACAAACAAGAGTTGCTATTGAAAAAAATAAAAGAGTACAACGAATATCAAAAGGGAGTTAAAAATGAAGGAGTTGAAGAATAAAAGATTTACTCTATTTAAAGAGGAAATTAACTCCTGCTTGGAACAAGGGATTAAAAGTGATATTCATGAAGTCCAGATTTATCTGGACTTTTTAATTGAACAGGTTATCCCATTGCTAGATAAAAGCACGGTTTTATATGGGCAGGCTTTTAAGAACCTTAAACTTACATCTTTAGTTAGCGATATATCGGGCTTATCTAATGAAGAGGTAGGGGTTTTTAAATTACCCTCTGTCTTTACTTTAGCGGACGAATTAAACACCGAATCTAAGAACACAGATTCCCTAGCTTATCTTCTTGTTAAATATCAGCTATCTCTTTACGGAGAGATAAAATACGGAGGTTATGGGTCTTTTATCTATCGTGATTTATCGTTTGAAGTATGCTTTAAGATATTAGAAAACCTTAAAGCTAAGGGGCACAACAAAAAAGAAGAAGAAGATTCTTTCACTTCTTTTGAAGACTTCTCTAATTTAGATGTAAAAATGGGTTTTCTTTTTGAAGAAGGTAAATTTAAAAGGGATACTTACTTTTTTGAAAAACTAGAATTAGATAAATTGTTAAAAAACAAAATGAAAAGAGGAGGTAGAAAATGGATTTAAAAAAGAAATGCTTTGTATCTTTTGAGCTTAAGTCAAAAGCTGAAAAGAGGGAAAGTTTGAATGCTTTTGCAACGGGAGATACAACGGCATTTTGTGTGAGCTTTCAAATAGAAGGCGAGCCTACATTCTTATGGATAAAAGACAAAGAGATCCCTGAAGTGTATTTAAATGGGTGCGAGTACTACTTTTTTAACGCTTTCGTCGGGTATTTAGTCTTTAAGTACACGAAAGCCTTAAAGACTTTAGAGATAAATGAGTGCAACTGTATATCGGCACAAGCTAGAGTAAGCGGTCTCCTTTATGGAAAAGACGATATAATATCCATCTACAAAGAGGTTAGCGATAAACCTAACTCTCTTTTTAAAGATATGGACGCAGTAAAAAACTCTAAAAGAGAAGAAGAGATTGACGGATTGCCAAAGTTGAGAGATGACGATGAGCGGTTTTTTGACGCCGCAGATTTTTGCATTGAAAAAGCGAAGGCTTTGAGCGTTATACACGAAAGCTTGCCAGTTAAACTAAGCGAGTTTGAAACGGAAGTGTTTAGGTCTCATTTAGGAATGAATCTTAGGGGCTTAAAGCTAGATTTACATAGGTTGGACGATATAGAGGCAGAGTATTTAAATTTAAAGAGTAAATTCTCTTATTTTTTTCAAAACAAAACGGGTTTAAAACTAAGCCCTTCAAACATAACCTCTTTTTTAGATGTTAAAGAGTATAGCTCTTATAGTTTATCTAAGAATATGGAATCGTTCGATGAAGAGAAGAAAGATGTCGCTAAGTTATGTATTAAATACGCTGGCTTATCAACCGCTAAAGAATGTGTAAAGGTAAAAAGTTTACTTTACGGAGGGTTTTTGTATAACCACATGCATTACTTTGGGACTTTATCAGGGAGGACAACCTCTTTAGATTTTAGCATACAAACCCTACCATCTTCGACCGTTCAAGGTGATGGCTTCTCCGATGTTGAGCTTTTAAAAAGCAAATTAAGAGGCGTTATAATCCCAACAAGCTGGTCTTTCTTTATAGAGGATTATAGCTCTATAGAGTTTAAAATAATGGAGCATTTAACGGACGCAAAAATAGAGGAAGATGCATATACGACTTTAGCTAAAAAGATGTTCAAAGTGAACGATGTCTTGTCGTGGCAAAGAAAGTTTGCAAAGGTAGCGGCTATAGGAAGTATGTACGGAATGGGAGCTTCTACTTTTTCTGAGACAGCTTTCAAATCTTTTGGTAAAGATATAAGCGTAGAAGAAGCTAGGGTTTTTCTTAATATGTTTCATCAGTCTTACCCGAACTTAAAAGGGTATGTTTATACTTTAGTTGATTTAACTATGAGAAGCATAGCTTCAAAAGAAGACAATAGGTTTAAATCTTTAAAAGGCGTTGAGGTTATAAAGGAGAACGGCAATGTTCTTTATAGATTGGAAACTGGGAGAGATATTGTTTTATATAAGCCTTATATAAAAGACAATACGATTTTCATAACTTCGGTTGGGAATGGGAAAGATAGACAACTTAACAAAACCGCTCTCTTAGCTTTACTTGTTAGTTCAATGGCGAGAGATGTTTTCATGGAGGGGCTTTTAAAGTTGGGAGACAGCGTTTACTTTACGGTTCACGATGAATATATTTACGATTCTTCAAAAACCGTTGATTTTTCAAAATCTAGGCTTCTCAAAACAATCAATTTCGCAACTAAAAAGGTTGAGGCTAGGCAATACGTATAGAAAGGAGTTGACAAATGTTTTTAGATATGATAGCTTTATTGTACTTGTTCCCAACTTAACGGGCAAGTGCAAAAAGATAAACATAAAATATAAAACATAAAATTAAACAAAGGAAATATTATGGCTTCAAAAATCAAAAAAGATGATACGAAAATAGAAATGTATGAAGGCTCTGTGACAGGAACTCTCAACTCGATAAAAGGAAGGGTTGCTTATTTCTCGGAAAGCCCGGGTTGGCATGAAAAAGGGGCAGAGGTAGCTAAAGATGAAGGTTGGTATCAGTCTCTTGGTTTGATAGTTAAATTATCTGACCCAAGCACAAGAAATTTAATCGGGTCTATGATTAAAATAGTAAAATACAACATTAAAGGGTTAACAGATAGTTCAAGGGAAGGGTTGTTAGAGTGGTTAGCCAATCCTAGTTTTAGGGAGTTAGGTTACCAAGACCAGTGCAAACTTCCGTTTGTTGTTAAGCCAACCCACCAGTTACCTGATGGGTATGCGATATTAAAAATAGGCAGTTTAAAAGAAAGTAAAAAAGCTATTGAAGCGAACAATTTTGTAAAAACAACTTCGAAGCTTATGAAAATGTATTTAAACGGCAATGCTTCTGAGAAACTCGAAGAGTTTGATGGCGAGAAGTCTAGTGACGGTGTAAAAATCAATATGAAAAGAGGTGCTTTAATTAGAATATCTTTAATTAAAGCCGAGGCTTATGACGGCTTTGGTGAAGGTATTACTCTAAAAGGGCATACGATTAACTGCCTGAGCACAGACTTACCTACTATGGACGAGAATTATGCTTCTTATGCAAGCGGAGATAAAATTGGCTTCGCCTGTTTGAGAGAAGAAGATTCAATTCCTAAGGAAACAGAAGATATTGACGATGTACCTTTTTAAAAGGAAAAGTTCAACTTACAAAACCCCGTGTAAAAGCGGGGTTCTTTTTTAAAGGAGAGGTGAATGAGTAAAAACCCAGATTGTTATTTAACAGCCACGGTAAAAGAAGGTTTATCTTTACAGGATATAAAAACTATAAGGAAGCTTTCTGTTTTAGAATACAATTATTATTCTAAATCAAGATTTAGGAAAGCTAATGTTAATATACTAGACTGTAGAAAGCAGAAAGACCCTTTTTCAAAGGTGTTTTTAGACCCCCCGAGGATTAAAAGTCAGACTTTAGTTATTTATCTCGGCAAGATTTTATCTAGCGTCGATGTAAGGGAAAGTTTAAGAGCTTTTCTTTTTGATTTTATAGATAAGAATTGGGAGTTTAAAGACAGCCTTGAGAACATTAAAATAAGATTTTTTTAAAGGAGGTTTTATGGCTAATAGTTTCACAGTTCACTGTCCAATTTATTCGAAAAAGAATTCGAAAAGATGCTTTGGTAATAAAGTAGTTCAATCCGCTAGATCTAAATTGGGCGATAATTTAATAGCTAAGGATATCTTCAAAAGAGAAGAAGAATGGTTTGCTTTTTTAGGAAACGCTAAGCCACCTTTTAAGCTTCATTTCTATATATACAGAGAGACGAAAGCTAGATTTGATTATATCAACATAATACAAGGCTTACTTGACGTTTTTGTTAAATGTAAGTTTTTACAAGACGATGATATGAACTTTGTAAACCCTAGTTTCGACTGGGAGAAAGACAAAGATAACCCACGAGTAGTTATAACTAAAAGGAGATAAAAATGGCTTTTGCACTTAGGGAGTACCAAAAGGAGGCAGTTGAAGCAGCTTTAAAAGCTAAAGTTGGCGAAGCAGGGGTTATCGATCTCCCTACAGGCACTGGCAAATCTTTAGTTATCGCTGAGATAGCACATAGACTTGAAGGTAAAATATTAGTTTTATCCGATAGAAAAGAAATTCTAGAGCAAAATAGAGAGAAGTTAAAAGAAGAAATTAAAACCGCTTCTTTCTTTTGTTCTGGGATCGAAAAACCTGATCTTTCAGGTGAAGTTGTATTTGCTTCTATCGGGACTGCTAATTCAAGAATAGAAGAAATTAAAGAACAGAATTTTAAAGCTGTAATTATTGACGAATGCCATAAAGTTCCATTTGAAACAGGCTCTCAATATATAGAACTTTTAAACGAGTTTAAAAACTCTTTAGTTATAGGAATGACAGCCACCCCTTACAGAGGAACTGGTGTTATTATTTATGACGGTGAAGCACCAGTGTTTAAAAAACTTTTGTACAGCTATGATATGAAAAAAGCTACGGAAGATGGGTTTTTAACGCCCCTAGTCGTCGAATCAGATTTTGACATACAATATGCCGTTCCAAAAGTTATCTCAAGCCAGTCCGAAGTAGATGGTCTTTTAGCTTCTCAAAAAGAGTTGACTAATCAGATTTTGGAAAAACTTACCTTAAAAGGTCAATCTTTAATCTTTTGTGCCAATGTTTTACACAGTGAGTATGTAGCAGAAACTCTTCAAAAAAGAGGTCTTGACGCTAAGGTTTTACATGGCGGAGTTAATAAAGCGAAAAGAAAAGATATATTAAAATGGTTTAAAGAAACTGACAACTCAGTTTTAGTTGGTTGTGATATTTTCACAACGGGTTTTGACGCTCCTAAGGTTGAGACTATCGTTCTTTTAAGAAGAATGTTTGTTCCCCAGTTGTTTGTTCAAATAGCTGGAAGAGGGACTAGACTTAGCGAGGGGAAAACGGTTTGTACTGTAAAAGATTACGCTGGTAATGTCGATAGATTTGGTGACGTTTATGAAATTGGGGAGCTTTTAAAACAAAGACATTTTCTATTGGGGAAAAAATACTCCCTTCTTTGTCCTAAAGGTGAATTTTATCTCCACCCTACAAAAGCAAGGCATTCGGTGTGTAAGAGCTCTTGTAATGGTTGTGACGCTAAATGCTCAAACCTTACTATATGCCCTTCTTTTGAACATTGGACACCTCTTGGCGAAGAAAGATGTACTGTTTGTGGTGTTTTTATGCCTCAAAAAGCAGGGGCTTCAAATTTAATTATAGAAAGACCTGAACTCATTGAGTTAAACACCGAACCTTCCGTGTTAGATCAAACCTATACTTTTTCTAAGATTTTAAAAATTGACAAAGACCTTTCTGTTGAGTACTCTGTTAAACACAGCCACCCTGAGGCTAAATGTCTTTTTGTGGAGGGGCTGGATAAAGAAGGTAGTAAAATAAGGATTGTCTTTTATTCAAAAGAAAATGCACAAGCTAAAATTGGTATTGGCAAATTAGTTAAGTTCTCAAAAGAAGAGAGCCCTTATGAGCTGACAGTTGTAGCTAAAAAAGTTAAAATAGGGGTTGCGAACTGGTTGTTTTTGAAAAAAGTTGATTTCGTTGAAGGAGAATAAAATGAAGTATTCTAGGGGTGAGTTTATTGCGAGGATAACTAATCCAAGCGACCCATGTTACGGGAATGAGACTAAACTAAGGAAGGAGCTTTGTATTCCTCACGCTACTTGGGCACACTGGAAAAACAAGACAACCTTTATGGAGGAGCTTAGGTACGCCCTGTCTTATGTTCAGGGAGAGAGGAACGCTAAACTAGCAGACTTTATAAAGTATGGGTTGGTTAAAAACATGGAAACGCTAGATCATCTTAGCGTTGATACTGACTTAAATCCCATGGAAAGGATTTCTGCCGCAAGTAAAAGTGCTGTAATAAAAGGGGACTTTTATAAGATGTATATAAAAGAAGAAAAAGTTAATTCAGACTTACCTGTTGTAAATATTGTAAGTATGAACAAAAAACCGCCTGAAGAAGAAATCATCGAAGGAGAGATAGAAAATGGAGAAGAAATTAAAAGAATTACTAGCTAAAAAATGCTTTCTCTTTAGAGATCCAACGGGGAAAGTCACGAGCGTCCCAAAAGCACCTTTTGTTTATGATTTAATTTCTGACGAAGTGAAGTTAAAAGGAATAAGTGATTTTGATACATTCTATGATTTTGAGGAGGCTAAAAGAATCGCCGCTTCAAAAGGGTGGCTTGTTTCTATAAGAGTGCCTGAGGGGTTTTGTATTTTAGATGTCGATTTAGACTCTAAAAAAGATAAGAAAGAAGTTGAGAAGATTTTAAAAGAGTCTAATTCTCTATGGTCTTATTCCAGTACAAAAAGAAGTCCTCATATCTTTTTTTACAGCGACGAAGTCATTCCTAAAAAAACAACGGTGTCTGAGAAGACTGAGTTGTTTGGTTTAAATGGCATTCTAGCTTTGACTTTTGAGTGGGCTGACGAAGAGAAAAGCATAGCACCGCTCCCTTCTAAGATATTTAAAAAAGCCAAAGAGATTCATGAGTTAAAAGCCTTAGCGAAAGACTTTTCGTCTGATCAATATGTCGTATCAGAAATGTTGGACACATCTTTCTTTTTAAATAAAATGAACAGAAAGAACAAAAAAGTTCTGCAGGAAAGCCGTTCTTCTTTTAAAGGAGATACAAATAAGTTTTTATTCGGGGTTAGTTGTAATCTAATAGAGTTAGGCATTAAAAAGGGGATTGACGCTAAAGAAGTCTTGAAAAAGACCTCTTGGAAAGATGTTTTTCTCAAAGGTAGCGTTTCGGACGGGAGTGAGTGGTATATAGATTTAGTTTTTAACGCCGCTTTAAAAAAGGTATTGTCTGTTAAGAACGTCGACGAAAATATAGAGTCGCCTAAAAGCAGAGAGAGACCATCTTTAATGGTTGAAGCAAGGGCTTTGGCTAAAAACATAGACTCAGTTATAATTCCTGAAGATGAGTTAATCAGCCAGTTAAACGCTCTTCCTTCTTTTAAGTTTAAGGAGCTTTGTTTAGCGGTCATGAACAGCTCTAGACAGTCAGTCCCTAATTTAGCAGTAGGTTCAGTTCTTGCAGGGCTTTCAATTGCAATGGGGAGGCAATATGCTACTCCAACGGGCGGGATAGTCTCTCTTTATTTATTAGGACATCTACCAACGGGGAGAGGTAAAAACTCTTACATATCGTTTATATCTACTTTTTTAGATATTTTAGGCTCTGGCGAAAAAATGCCCTCTTCCTGCTTTCAGTCTAAGCAGGCGGTTGAGGAACATTTAAAAACAAGATCCGAGATTATTATGGCAACGGACGAAATAGGGAAAGCTTTAAATACAGAGGCTAATAGGCATCTTGAGGGCTTGAAGGAGCTTATGCTTGTTTTGTACGATGGGAAGCCATACAAGGGGACGGTTGCTATAACTAGAAACAAAGGGGAAGCAGTTTTCGTAAGACACCCTTTCTTCTCCGTTTTTGGAGTTTCAACTTTAGCGGAGTTAAGTACTCTTTTTAACTCCAAAGAGACTTCAAACGGTTTTTTAAATAGGCTTGTATTTTTTGGAGGCTTAGATAAAAAAGAGAAAAGAGTCCCAATTACAAAAAGCAACCCTTCAGATATAGTAGAGCTACTTAGTAATATGGAAGCGTTTAAAGATATAACTTCTGTCATAGCTGGGAAGAAAATACCGACTAACGACTTTAGGGAGTTTAAACCTCAAAAAATCAAGTACGAAGAATCGGACGAGGAGCTTCAAAACCTTTTGACCGCCTCGTCTTATTTAAACTTTAAAATGAATGACGACTTGAGGTTTAGGGTCTTGGAGAACGGCATAAGGATAGCGTCCGTCATAGCTTTCGCAGAGAATCCAGTTCACCCTGTTATATCTAAGAAAATGTTAGATTGGTCTGTTTCTTTTGTTGAGAAGGGGATTGACGGTATGCAGGAGTCTTATGACGAAGGCGTAACGGGTGTGACGAAGGAAGTTAAAGATTTCTTAGCGAAAATGTGTAAGCTTTTTATCGCTCAAAAAGAGGAGTCTTTCGTTAGGACTTTCTCCTCTCTCGGTAGAGCTTGCGGAGGATACGCTAAGAAGCCTTCTTTGGATATTTGTGTTGGTATATTAGAAGCTAACAAGGTGATAGAAGAGGTCGAGACGGTTGGTAAAAAAGGCAGATCTTTTTTAATTAGAAAAAGTTACGCTAAGATACTGTTTCAAAGGATTAAAAAAGGGTTAGAACTGTAAATAGATAAGGAGTTAAAATGGAAGGTTTAAATAAACTAAAAGAGGAGATTCGTCTTTTGGCGGAGATTCTAGAAGAAAAAGAAAAGTCTTTTGTTGTAAGGAATCATGCGGGAGTAAAAATATTATTTTACTCCATTGGGTGCAAAATAGTTAAGCCATCACCCACGAGTCCTGTAAATATCCCGCACGATATTTCAGACTATTCTATTAAGAGGGAGATTCTTGGGCTTCTAAGACTTTCTAAAAAAGGGGATTTAACAAAAGGGGAATAGTTATGAACGAATTAAAAAATGCTTTAAAAGTAAGAAGAAGCATGCTCGAGAAAGCCTTAAAAACGAACGAATCTTACCGTAGGATAACCTTCTTACAGAGAGAGATTCAAGGGTTAGAGCATGATATAGAAGAACTCAATAGTGAGTCTTCGGATTAGAGAGGTTTAAAACATGGAAGAATCAGAAAAGAAAGTGTATTTACTTAAGTTAAAAAGCGAATTAAAAGAGGCGGAAGATATGGTTGAATACGCCTTAAAAACGAACAAGCATAAGAAGAAGCTACCATTTTTACACCTAGAGATTTCTAGCTTAAAACGTGAGATAGAAAAACTTAACAACGAATCTTTAACTTAGAAAGGATTAGAGTATGGAAAAATCAAAAGAGAAGATAAAATATGTACTAGGTTTATCGGGAGGGAAGGATAGTACAGCTTTGGCTATTTTCATGAAAGAGCATCACCCAGAGATAGAAATAGACTACTTTTTCACGGATACCAAAGAAGAACTCCCAGAAACTTATGAATATTTGAAAAAACTCGAGAAATTTCTCGGAAAGGCTATCACCTTTCTCTCCTACGGAGAGAAAGGCTATCACCTTTCTCTCCTACGGAGAGGTATCCTTTTTAGAACTGTTAGAAAACAAGTTCCACGGGTTTCTCCCATCTCCTATGGCTAGATGGTGTACATATACAATGAAAATAAAGCCGTTTGAAAAATGGCTTGCGTCTTTTGTCGAAGACGGCTATACAAAAGTTATTTCCTATGTAGGAATAAGGTTTGACGAAGGAGAGAGAGTCGGGTATGTTCAAAGAGGGAAGAAAAAGAAGATAGAGATTGTATCTGAATTCCCTCTTCAAAAAGCTGGGATCTGCGTAGAAGAAGTATTTGAAATTCTAGAAGAGTCTGGCTTAGGTATCCCCGAATATTACAAGTGGAGATCTAGAAGCGGGTGTACTTTTTGCTTCTTCCAAAGGAGGATTGAATGGGTTGGATTGCTTGAAAATCACCCCGAAGCCTTTAAGCGAGCGATGGCTATGGAGAAAGTTAAAACGAAAGATACATGTGCTTACACTTGGATTAGAGGCTTATCTCTTAAGGAGCTTTCGAAACCAAAGAAAGTCGCTGACATTAAAAAGAGATGGGAGCGAAGAACGGCTAGGGAAAAAGAGAAAGAAGAGCAGTTGGAGTTGTGTATGACTTGTCATAAATAGAAATGGAGGTGCATTTTGTTAGTTAATAATTATATAGGCATAGGGTCTCAAGCCTCTAAAGAAGAGATAGAAGCTTTAGAAAAAACCGGTCTTTATTACGCAGAAGAGAAAAAAGACGGTATCTTTTGTAGTATTGTAAATAACGAGGTGCACTCAAGAACAAACACAATCAAGAAAGTGTCTCTCCCTCCTTTAGAGGAGGGAGTTATACTTTTAGGCGAGCTAGGTTATGGAACGGAGAGCTCTTGTAGAAGAAGAGAAAAGCTTGGAATTGATTGGGTTGACGTATTCGATATAATAATGTTGAACGGTGCTTATTTAAACAAAAGCAATTTTGAGAGGAGACTTATTCTTGAAGCTTTTATAAAAAGCCTCCCTGAGGCTCATAAAAGGCATTACATTTTAGTAGAGAAGAGAGAGCGTGGGTTTTTACCTTTTTTTAATGAAGTTGAAGAGGGTATAGTTTTAAAGGAAAAAGAAGCGACATTGCCAGCCTTAGGCGTAAAAACAAAACAATGGATTAAAGTTAAAAAGGTATGGACTGTTGACGTTTTCGTCTCGGGCTTTAGGTTATCCAAATCAAAGAAGTACAAAGGTCTTGTAGAATCATTCCAAATGAGCGTTAAAAGAAACGGGGAGACGGTTGAGGTCGCCTCTATAGGTTCTTTATCAGAACACGTAAAACAAGAGGCTTTAAACTTTGATTTGTACGAAGGTAGAGTTGCGGAGTTAGAATGTTATTCTATTTTTAAATCAGGGGCTTTAAGGCATGCTTCTTTAGTCAGGTGGAGAAAAGATAAAACTAAAGACGACTGCTTGTGGAGTGATGTAATGAAGACAAGGGACGCTATTGTAAAAGCTGGCGATTGTCAGGCGGAAAGTTTAAAAGGAGGATTTTCATGGGTAAAATTAAAGTAGTAGATTTATTTTCAGGTGTTGGTGGATTAAGTTACGGTTTCGCTAACGATAGCGACTTTAATATTATAGCCGCAAACGAAATATCAGAAGATGCCGCTAAGGCTTATTCTTTAAACCACCCGAATATTAAGATGTATTGTAAAGACATTAAGCTATTCGGGTTAAAGGATTTAACTAGAGACTTCGACTTAAAAAAGGGAGCTGTTGATTTAGTTATAGGAGGCTCTCCTTGTCAAGCGTATTCTACCGTTGGGAAGAGACTTCTAGATGACCCAAAAGGGTTCTTGTTTCAAGAATACTACAGGGTCTTAAAAGAAGTTGAGCCACGAGCCTTTATATTCGAAAATGTAAAAGGTCTTTTGTCCATGCAGAAAGGGGCTTTGTTTTTTCAGATCTTATCCGTGTTCGGTTCTTTAGGTTATTCTATTAAGTTTAAAATTTTAAACTCTGCGAATTACGGAATCCCTCAAATAAGAGAGAGGGTTATAGTTATTGGAGTCAAGAAGGAAAATAATTTCTCCTTTCCTTTGGCTACTCACTCAAATGATAAAGAGGGGGCGTTTAAAGACTTACCTCGCTTTCTAACCTTAGGCGAAGCTATCTCTGACTTGCCTTTTATAAAAAGCAACGAAGAGGGTTTTTTATATAGATCTGAGCCGAAAAATGACTTTCAAAAACTAATGAGAGAGCGTGCTCCTAAAATCATACTAGACCACAACGCCCCTAACAATAACGCTAAACTTATACAACTTATGGAGCTATTGCCAGAAGGTGGGTCGCCAAAAGATTTACCTGAAGGTTTAAGACCGAAGAGTGGCTTCGGCAATACATATTGCCGTCTATGGTGGGATAGACCAAGTCCGACTATTACAAGAAACTTTAGCACACCCTCATCTTCAAGGTGCATACACCCTAAGGTGGCTAGACCTTTAACAACGAGAGAAGGGGCAAGGCTTCAAGGGTTTCCAGACGATTATATCTTTTATGGTTCTAGAAGCTCTAAAAACCTACAGATAGGGAACGCAGTCTCTACGTTTTTATCGATAGCGTTAAAAGAATCGGTTAAAAAAATATTTTAAAACACTTAACGCTTTACAAAAAGCAAATGAATAACATTGCTTTTAATGTTGTAAACAATTAACCTGAGGGAGGTGACCAGATTATGAGAGTTATATCTTTATTTAGCGGCTGTGGTGGACTAGATTTAGGCTTTAGGCAGGCTGGATTTAAAATAGACTGGGCAAATGACTTTGACAAGGACGCAGTTGCGACATATAAAAAAAATATAGGCGATGAAATAATCTTAGGAGACATTACAAAGATAAGCACTTCTTCTATGCCAGATAATCCTGATGTCGTAATAGGAGGGTTTCCGTGTCAAGGATTTTCTGTTGCAAATAATCGTAGATCAATGAAGGACGAAAGAAATTTTTTATATAAAGAGCTTTTAAGGGTAGTAAAAGATAAAAAACCGAAAATATTTATTGGTGAAAATGTTAAAGGGTTATTATCCATGCAAAACGGTAAAATTATTGAGATGATAATTGATGATTTTAGAAAAATAGGGTATAATGTAAACTACAAATTAATTAACGCTTCTGATTATGGAATCCCTCAGAATAGAGAAAGAGTAGTGCTGTATGGAGTTCGGAATCCACTCAACAACTTTGTTCTTGATTTTTTAAAAGAAGATAATAAAATAACAACCAAAGAAGCAATTGGGTTTTTGGCGGAGGCTAAGCTTACAAATTGCGGATTTGAAATTAAAAACAGAATGATACTTAATCATATCGCATCTACAAATGTACATGACACATTTTATGGTCGTAAAAATCCACCTAAACAAAGTGAAATATGTGATTACCTTAAGCATTGGCGTAAAAAATCAGGGTTATCAAATAAAAAAATAGATGCTATTTTTGGTTATAAACATACCGCTGGACACTGGTTTAGAAAGGATAATAATTCGGGCTCAATACCGAATGTTGATGATTGGTGGGGGTTGAAAAAGCTTTTAGGGTTTGATAATGAGTATGATAAAGCTGTTACAGAGTTAGTATTAAAAGAAATTAAATTTGAACAGTCGTTAAGAATAACTAATTGGGATAAACCTAGTGATACAATAACCGCCACCTCACCTGAAATTCATGTAAATAAGAAAAGGCGGTTATCAGTTCGTGAATGTGCAATTTTACAAACATTTCCAGACGATTTTATTTTTACTGGAAGCCTAAGCTCAATGTACAAACAAATAGGCAACGCTGTTCCAGTGAAGTTGGGTAACCTTATAGCAACAAGCGTAAGGCGATATTTATTACAACTTAGGTAATTTAAAATTAAAAACAATGAAAAGAATCGGTTAAAAATATTTGATATTTAAAGGAGTAAAAATGCTTTACACTACAATTATTCTATTGCTAATAATACTTTCTTTTTTAGCTTCTTGACTTTGGAAGTCAACTACGCTATAATACAACATTGTTCTTGGCTATTGGTTCTTGGATAAGGTTTAAAAAATATAAGAAGGTCTTTTGTCGGAGTTCTTATGAAAAAGGGTTGGAAGCTGGAAAGCTTTCAACTCTTTTTTTATGTAACTTGAAACTTGCAATTAAAATAAAGGAGGTTATCTTGAAAAAAGAAAGAGGAGTTTTTTATACAAACGGGGTTAACCCATTTAACAATCAAGCATTTTTTTCTTGGAAAAAAGAGGTTTTAAATGCGTTTTTAATCCCAAAAATCCTAGAGCCTTTTGCTGGTGCGGGGCATATCTCAAGCTTAGCCTCTTATCACTTTAAAAAGATAACATCTTTTGACTTAGATCCAAAAGGAGATGGGGTTGATAAGAGAGATACTATTTTAGATTTTCCATCTGGGTTCGACGCCGTTATTACAAACCCTCCATATCTTGCGAAAAACAGTGCGTCAAGAGACGATTTACGCTTTCCAGAAACAAAGTTTGACGACCTTTATAAGGTGTGTTTAGATTTAGCTTTAAAGAACGCAAAGTATGTAGCGATAATACTACCGTTGTCATTTTTTAACAGCGGAGAATTCAGAGAACGGCTTAGCTATCTCCATCTTCTAAAAGAAGGTGTTTGCACAGAGACAACGAACCCTCTATGTTTGGCTTTGTTTACCCCAAGAGAACATTATTCATTTGAAGTCTCGAGAGACGACGGAGAATCTTGTTTTATTATAAAGAACAAGCCGTGCGAAGATTTTGATAAAGATTGCATCTTTAACGATAAAAATGGCAGTTTAGGTTTATTCGCTATAGACAACACAAAAGCCGAAAGCATTCGCTTTGTAAAGGGCGAGGAAGTAAAAGAAGAGATAAAGCAATCCTCCCGCTCTTACACAAGAATAAGCGGGGCAGAAGGCGTAAGTATAAAAGAGCTTAACAAAGCCCTTTCTCTTTTAAGGAAAGATTGCTTTGATATGCACTTAACCCCTTTTAAAGGGTACAGAGAGGACGGGAAACCAAGAAGAAGGCTTAGCTTTAAGCAAGCGAGAGAATTGATTTTAAAAGTTAAAAAAGGAGTTTAAGATGACTGATATTATAGAAGAAGTTAAAGAAATCATGAAACAACGGGGCGAAGAAGTTGGGAAGCAATCTCTATTTGAAGAGATAGCCTTAAGGTGGAGTATGCAGTTAGGGATAAAGATATCCCCTAAAAAAGTATGCCTTATGATGGCGGAGCTTAAGTTAGCTAGATTAGCACAGAACATAAAGCACAGGGATTCACTAATTGATTTGATAGGCTATTCTGTGTTGTCGGACTCAGAGAGCGATGAGGGGGGTTTAAAATGAAAAAAGAAGATAACGACTTGAAATTAAATAAAGATCAGCAGGAATGTTTTGAATTGTTTTTTAATTGGCTAAAAGATAAAGACCCCGCTCATCAAGGAAGAAGCCCCGTTTTTAACTTGAGAGGGGAGGCTGGTACGGGAAAGACGTTTTTAACTAACGCTATAATTCAAGCTTTACTTAAAGGGAGGGAAGGTTTTGAACAGTTTAGTGTTGGGATCGCTATTCTCTCCCCTACTTGGGTTGCCGCTGGAGCTTACCCTTGCGGGCAAACTATTCACTCTTGGTTGTACGGCAAGCCAAGTCGCTACACAGAAGAAGAGATTAGCAATAAAGTCGAAGAATATAAAGCCTCTATATTTAACCCGAATGAAAAAGAGGTTTCTTCTTTTAGAAGGGCACTTTTGAAGAACTTAAGGTTCTTTGAAAAAGATAACGATGAGCACGACGCTAACATAATAATAGTCGACGAAATGTCGATGATAGGAAAAAAGATAACTGGAAACTTACTTAATGTAGGCGTTCCAATTTTAACAGTTGGAGACTCAAACCAGCTTCCTCCAATAGAACCTTTGCGGTTTGGCGAAGATAGAGAAGAAGAATCTGAAGGCGAGTCTTTTTATCAAGCGGACGCAGACTTTACTCTTTCTTTATCTTTAAGACAAGCCGAGGGAAGTGACGTGCTTTTAACGGCTAGGTCTTTAATCAACGGCTCGTTAACAAGCGAAGAACTTTTAACTGGTGGGTTGAATGGCAAAAAATACACTTCAAGTGGGGGTATAGAGGCTATTGTAAGGACTGAAAAAGAGGAAGCTTTTAAGAGCGTTGCTATAACTTACACTAACGCCTTAAAAGACAAAGTAAACGAGGCGGTTGTGGATAAGTTATATGGACTCGGCTCTTATAGAGGAATAACCCCTCCAGTAAACGCAAGAATAATTTTTTTAAAGAGGCAAAAATGCAAAAACTTAAGCAACGGAAGATACGAGGATATTAGAAATGGCTCTATCTTTACAGTCGTTCGATATCTATCTGATTCTACAGTAGCGGTTTTAGCACCAAGAAAAGGCACTCCCACCTCTAGGTCGGCTCTCGTTGAAATAGATTTAGCCGTTTTAAAGAAAGGAATCGCATGGACGTTCGCTTATGCTTTAACTTGTCACAAGGCTCAAGGCAGTGGGTATAAAGGTGTTTTTATATTTGATGAGCTAACAACCTTATATAAGCACAATGACGGAACTTTTGTTAGGAAATGGCTTTATACCGCTTTAACTAGAGCGAAGAATAAGGCTTTTATATGCTCTAAATGAAAAAAGAGTATGTGCAAATTATACACATACTCCTTTTTTATGCTTATTTTAAATGAGAAAAGAGGTGTTTTAATACCCCGTACTCATCTAATTTCATGAGCAGGTACACAAAAGCCCCTGCCCATGATGCGGGAAGCAGAGCGGTTTTTAACGCCTCTGTTTTCCCTTTGCATCTAGAGTCGTCATGCCTTTTAAAAAAAGTACTAAACCCTAGAGTTGCAATAGTCATAAGTATATTCATATATTTATCCTTTCCTTTTGTTTGCTTTTTCATGGTGACCTCTAATTACAATTAAGTAAAAAGCGGCGATAAGTAAAATACTTATAGCTAATAATACCATATACTACCTCCTATGATGCTGATAAGGCTCTCCTATTTGGAGATTGTAGTCTTTGCTGCGGAAGCTTATTCCCCCGCCAGTAAAGGCTACATAACCTATAAGGAGTCCAACTGCTAGACCGATAGCGAAAATCGCCCACCGTTCGAAACAAACTAGCATTTTATTATCGTAAGCCATTCAGACCCCCTGTAAGATTACCGTGACAAGAATATATTCTCTTTAATAGCGTCGAAATAAGTAGGTTCGACTGTCCTACCCATTGTTCTAGCCCAATTATCATAAAGAGAGATTAAAGCTTCTACTGCAAGTTTCGCCTCACCTTGAGAGATAGGGAAAGCGTTTTCTAAAGCGGCTTTGAGCATTACAGCCTCTTGAACCAAATGCATTTCCTCACCTTCTGTGAGAATGCCTTTGTTAGGCTGAATCTCTTTTAGTGCTACTAAAGTTCTAAGTAACGCCTGCTCTTTTTGATTTAAAGCCTGCGTCGCTTTGGCGAATTCGCCAATAGTATAATCCGAAAGGATTAATGCAGTTAAAGCAACAAACTCTTCATTAAAGAACTTCTTTAATGGGAAATAGATTGCCTTGTAAGCTTTAATCCAATCGGGGATAACCCAATGGCGTAAATAGTTATTGCTAGGGTCATATTTGAGTCTCAGCAAGGTTATCGCTAACTCTATATTGTGATCCAATGATAACTCAATTGTCTCGCCGCTCTGGTCTCCTAATTTATAATGGGGGGCTATTGCGGTGAGGTTCTCTCTGAACGAAGAGGCTGATTTAATCATTTCTAGCCTACCTGAAGGAAGTTGGTTAGCATAAGCACCTTCTTTTGTCAGGGTGTAAGCTTTAGTTACAACACTTTTGCCAGACTCAGCTTTGAATAAAGCACCTAAAGTAGCATAGCCACCCATAAACATAGCTGATTTATATGCTGGACTTGCCAACCAAGCTTTGTATTTTTCTTCTATAGTTTGTTCTTTCATGTTTTTCCCTTTATCATGCTTGTTAAGATACCTCGGCTAAACGCCGAGGTATATAGATAAAGTCATGAGTATTCTATCTATGCTTGGGTTAGATGGTGGTGAGCCGTCGTGTGGCGTCCCCCTGTAGTCTCTAATGACGCCCCGTGTTAAGTTTAACCTAGATTTTGGACCGGTAACGGGGTAGCGACCACCGTCTCCACCCGCTATTACGAGTGCTCCTGAGGGAGAATCTATCAAAATATACCCGTGAATCTCAGCAGAGTAAAGAAAAGCATCGATTGACGGGACGCCATTATCAAAAGGCTCTAACATATCCCCGACCATAGGTGTAGCGTGCCTATGCTCAAAACTCCCCGCCATAAGCTGACCGACTCTCTGATTCGGTGAGGCTATAGAAACGCCTCTATTTTCTATTAAAGGGAGAATAAAGTTGTTTGCGTTATTAGGATCTTGTCCGATTCCGAAATTATTCGCAAT
The DNA here is from genome assembly GCA_032355525.1 of Pachydermia laevis. Taxonomy (NCBI): domain Eukaryota; kingdom Metazoa; phylum Mollusca; class Gastropoda; order Neomphalida; family Peltospiridae; genus Pachydermia; species Pachydermia laevis. The sequence goes on from JAULBQ010000021.1 coordinate 61,902, forward strand.
TCCGTATTCTATTTTCTTTATCGCCTCGCCTTGCAATGAGGTCTTGCCGTAACTCGTTCCATCGAAAGCGTACCAACCTTTTGGCATTTCACTTGATTGGGTGGGGAGTAATCTTATATCTCCAATAAATGTTTCTATATCCGCATGCAACTTAAAAAAGAAGCCTGTTGGGTCTTTATCTAAAGTTAAGGTGTAAACTTTTCCAGTTTGAATCCATCCGCTTAAATCTTCGGTTGTTACGGATTCGTCAAACCAAGCACATTTTTTAATCGGAATACTTTCAGCATTTCCGAATAAGTCTACGACAAAGTGAGGGTGGTTTCTATACCCCTGAGTGGCTCTAAACTTAAAAGAAAGACCTATTAGAGAGTCTTTTGCGTATGAATAAGCAGTGTCATTTAAAGTAGAAAAGGCACGCCTAAACTCCGCTGGGTAATGAGATGGGTTAAAAGTGAGAGAGAACACAGTCGACGAATAAACATGCGGGATAATAGAGCTCATCATAGACAGCCTTAAAATACCCATAACCAAATCATTAACGTGAGAACTGGACGCCGATGGATTTTCTGATTCCATTGGTATTCCAGACGACTTCTGAAAAGAATTGAATACTTTATTTATCGAGTTTTGAGGCTCTGGGTTTATAACATCGCCATTGATGTAAGTCTCTTTTTGTTCTTTAGCCATATTAAACTCCTAAATAAATAAAATAATTAACGCCATTTTTAGGCGAGACATCTGCAACGCTAATCTTTTGATTCGTCACTTTAATTCCAAGCTTATCCTTCGTCTCAGTTGGGATCGATTTCAAAACCTTCCCTTGATTTGAGGTAAGCTGATATTTATCAGGATTACCGCTACATTCGTACCAGCCAAAAGCAGGCTCGTGGTTATAACCCCTAAGCTCTAAACTTCCTATTTCAGGTGTGGTTAAAGACTCTATCCTCCAATAAGAAGAGCCAACGTTGTCTTTAGATAAGATAACTCTATAGCCAATCCCAGCTCTTACAAAAGACTTTAACTGTATACCATTAAGCCTACCTAAGCCTAAAGGCATCTCATAAAATACTTTCTTTGGTATAGCGACTCCACCTAACGATACCGTAAGTTTTTCGTTAATAGAGATTTCAGTTGTGTATTTTGCTACAAAAGTAAAGCTGAAACCGACTAAACCATCTACTTGCCAGTTTGGTATTTCATGCGTTATAGCGTTTAGCTGATTATTTTCAAATCTTAAAATTAAAGTATTTTTAGCCGCTAAGCTAGTTTCATCTAAAACAGCGTTAACGCTACTTAAAGCTAAAACAGAAGTTCTTAGTTGAGTTGTGTTTAAATCTTCTTGGAATGGATCGCTTGAAGACAAGGGATAGCTTATGCTTTTAGGTAAAGTCTGCATCTCTTTTATAATAGAAGTCATCTCTTTATCTGATAAAAGAGCGTGCTCATCGCCTGCTGTTGCATCTTTTGCTTCTGTATCTTTCATTATATAACCTTCGTTCTATATTTAACAGGAGTCGTTATAGGCAGTAAACTTCTAAGAACCTCAACTACATTTAACGCATTTAAAACATAAAAATTAGCGTACGGATTATTAACATCATAAAGAGTCGTTCCGTACTTGTCAACACCATAAGCTGCCGCACCGTAAGTGCCTCCAGATTGCTGGACTTGATATTCAACCACAACAAAACTTTCGTTGCCAGCGAGACTAAAGGAGGGGTTTAGATTGTTAGGGGCTGACAGTATAGAGGCTTGATTTATTAAGTTATCTTCAAAGTAAATTTTAATGTAATCGAAGTCCATATTGTAGTCCCTCAAAGTCCTCATTAAACCCTCTGGAGAGGTATCGTAAATACGAGTTAACCGATTCTCTATAATGGCGTCTTTATCTATTATGTTTTGCTCTATATCGGTATGATTTATAGGCAAATTAAACATATTAAAGATAGAGTCGGTTAAATTTTGAGCCTCAAAACCAAGCTTATTTCTTTTTTTCCATACTGGAAAAAGAAGAGCCGCCCATAAGGAGGAGTCTTTTTTATCTTTTAAAGCCTGCCAGTAAACACCGGTAGGCAGTAAATCCTCCCTTTCTTTAACGAAAGCCTCAAAGGATTCGTTTTTATAAATAACATTGTTACCCATAAACAACCTCCAAGAAATGCACAAAGCTATTATCGGGAACGGTTATATTACCTGTTAAAGTTGGGCTATTACCAAAGTCAGACCCGTCAATAATAAGCTTGTTGTATCTCGTACCGCTAGGGCTGTTTGAAAAAATAGCTTGCTCAATAACGTTATATACCTTTTGAAAGGAAATCTCTTCTTCCGTGCTAGATAAATCAGAAAGAGATTTTAAATTAGCTTTTATAGCGTCTTTTAAAATAGTGGACTTGGGGTGGAGACCTTCGATTGAAATAGCGACTGGTCTTTTTAAAGAAATAACTATATCAACGTTGTTTAAATTAAGACCAAAAGCCCTCTGTTGGAAAAGCCATTCTTTCGCCTCTGTTAAAGTTGAGGCTCTAACGGACTCCCCTCTTAAGGCGATTTTACTTCTGCCGCTTGTTTTGTTAAATAATATATCAATTTTTCTAACCCCAAGTATAGACATTAAAGTTATCTTTATATCAGAAGGGGAGAAGGGAGTTCTAGGGGCGAAAACAAGTTCGTAAAATTTTTTAATAAATTCGTAGTTAGATAAAGTGTCAGCCCCGCCTCTTAACTTCCTCCCTCTTAAGTTAATCGTAACCCCGTTAACAGCGACGCTTCCAGACACAGATATAGATGAATTAAAAAACTCTCCAGCCTCTTGAGAAACGACGTCAAAGTCTATCGTGCTTAAAAAAACATGGCAGAATGAAGCTGGGTTTGGATTCGAGGTTTGGTAAGCGTCGAAGATAGCTTTTTTAGTCTCGTCTGAATAATCTATCCTTATCGTGCTTCCGTCAACAACGGTATAATCGTTGTCTCCAACTAAAAATGTTCTCACCGGGATATGGGCTTGAGAAGAAGTGTCTGGATCGCCAGAAGATGGGAGTTGCGTAAATAAATTCTCAACCAGAAACTTCATTCTAGGTTGAATGAAATGCAATAGTCTTTTGTTAGTGACTTCGTCTATAGACTCTATATAACAATGATCTTTTGAATATTTAACGACATGAAAATAAATCTTCCTGTTTTTTGAGGTGTTAGCAAAAGTAACTTCTGTGAAATCAACTGGTATAACTCTCTCTACCGTACACTCTACTCCGCTCATATTTATTGGAGACCCTTGCCAGTTTTGACTCCTTATATCATCGTTAGATATGTCCGTAACGCCATACATAGAAGCACTAGCGACCGTGTAAGACCTCGAGGACTTTCTTTTAGGCACAAAAGATATGACAGCCCCATCATCTTCGCTAGTATATCTCTCTAAATAAGAAGAAATGGCTTCGTCCATACTTTGATTTTCTTCCGCCAACAGCATAGATAAAGCAAAAGCTAAAGAAGATATCGTACTGTCTGGGTCATGAACTGCTGTTTGAACGCTGGATACATTTCCAAGTTTTTGAACAAACACAGCATAAATTTGATTAGCCGTTAATTTATTTTGTTGAGAGGGTGTATTCTTTGCCATTTACTTCTCCTGTATAATTTAGCGTTAAACGACTTTTTGTTTTGTCGTAATGAAAAGTAAAATCTATATTGTTCTTTCTTAAAGAAAGCTCTTTCCTTATAGATAAAATAATGCTATTTATAGCTTCGGTTGACCCCATTGTAGGCTGTAAAATTTTAAACCACAATTCAGTTCCAAGCCCGCCTGATATAGAAGACTCCATCGGGAAACCCTTTTTAAACCCGCTTTTAAACTCAATCCCTCGATCCGTTCCTGCGGAAACAAATTGTTTAGTTTCGTCATAAAAAGAATCCACAGCTACACCTTCGGGGGTTATAAAAATATCTGTTTTCCTCACTTAACCTCCTAAACCGTTGGTGGCGTATTGTTGCCAGCGTGAATATGCGTTTCAGCTTTCAAAAAGTAAGCTTTACTTTGGATTATATGCTCAAATACATCTTTGTTCTTTTCAAGCTCTGTCAATAGATCAAGCATATCTTTTGTTATTAAAACAGTATGCATGCTTACATCTTTTGCGTCAATAGATATTTTTTGCTTGGCTTTAAAAGAAAGACTGCTTTCTTTTGATATTACCGAGAAATCACCTATATACTCTAAAGAGTTCTCCTCTTTCTTGTATTTAGCGAAAAACCCTAAAGCTAAAAGAGTGTGAGAAAAAACATCTGCCTCTAATATCAAAACAAAACTATCTAAAGGGATCTCTTTTATATTGCTATGCAAGGTCATAGAAGCCTCTACAACACCTCCGCTAAACAGCTCGGCGGTTAAAACCCCTTTGTCAATTTTAATTGGCGTAGCGAATAAAAAATCCATAAAACCTCTAATTGCTTGGTGCAAACTTAAATGGGTCTGCAAGATATAAAATAACCGTGTTTTTAGGGTAATTCCAACTCAAACTCGTGATTGTAAACACCCTCTTCTTAGTCCAACTTATTCCAAGGGCATCTAAGATATCATACCCATCGCTACTTCCTAACGTCTCCTCAACTCTTTTTATACCGTTCTTAAAGTCTCCAGAAGAAACGGCATATCTTATATTAGACTCCTGTAAAGAGGAGGGCTGTACATGTATTTTTTTCAAGTTTAACAAAACGTGCTGTCCAACAACAGGAACTCTAAGCCTAGTAAAAGATAATAGCTCATCGCTTATACCACCATCAACAACAGAAAGCAAGTCTTTAGCGGTGTTCTTAGCTACCTCTTTTAAACTTGAACTCCCAAGAAAAACATCTACGCTTACCTCCACTCTAAGCTTAAAGCTATCAAACGAATGGCTTTTTCTCATGCCAGCAACTGCGTTTTTAGCCTCTTTATATTTTCTATCGTCCCCAGCACCGCTAACTATAAAATAAGATAAAGATTCAACTTCAGCCTCGTCTTTTGTTAAGTGCGTAGGTTTAAAGCTAGCTTCTTCAATATCTTTTCTTGTTATCGGTGAATCGTTCTCCTTTTCTACTACCTTAAACAAAAGAGAAGCCACACCAAGCCTCTGCGTGTGATTGTAAGAGGCACTTACAGATAAAACATCGCTTTCGTTTATAATTACAGAATATACGTTTATATCATCTATAGAAGCGTACCCCGAGCCTCCTAAAAGAGACTTTGCGTCTTTATAAGCAAACCTACTATCTCCTCCTTTTAAAAAAGAATAAGCAGAGTCTATATACATTGGGACTGTTATAACTCCACCACTAGGTCTCGATATAATGAAAGACCTATCTTTATACGCAAGCGTTCTAAAAACTCTATCGAAAGTTCCAGTCCCAGATTTAATAAAAGCATCGGTTGAGAATTTATGAAAAACAAAAAAATTCATATCATTGAAAATTTCGAATTCTATACTTGGGTCTGCCTTTCTAATCCCGCTTTTCCAAGCTCTAACAGCGTTAACTAAGTGCCCGTGCAAGGTCAAGTCTTTTGCTTTTTCAGAAGAATACAGCCTAGATGAACTATTAAAAAAATACCTTAATATATCTTCGCAAACGACATTTAAAGGCGAAAAGAGACCACGAGGTCTACTGCCTGATGTCGCTTGAGGTGAGGCTATAGAAACAGCTGTTACTATACCCATGAACTCTATATCCTCTTTCCAAAAACCTTCCGTATCCGTCTTAAACCTTTGAACTTTCTTTTTTGATAAAAAATAACTACCTATATCCAGCTCTCTAACCCCTGTTCTTAATTCAACGCTAGCACCAATTAAATTTTTAAAACCTATATCTATTGGGTTTATAGAAAATTCAAGCTTATCCGTTGGTAAAGTTGACGAGTTCCTAAATAACGTAAAATGCAACCCTGCACCCAAGTTAAAAATAAAACCGTCTTTCATTTTTATAGTTATTCTAGGATTTAACATTTTTCCCAACCGTTATAAAAGTTCCCTTTTCTACATCCGTAGAAAGTATTTCAGCGTTATGCTTTCTTAAAAAGTGGGTCGAATCAATAGTCCCATTTATCATATAAGATAATCTATGAAAAGATGTTTTTTTAGTAACGACAATTCTTTTTTTATTGTACAGTATTTTTGCATTGCTTGCAATAGACTCAAGCTCAGGGTGGAAATCCGCACTAAACCTTGTCTTTACAACTCTTAAAGCTATATCCCTGTCATCTATCGTATCGAAATATCTAACCAAGAAATAAATAGCCCACTTTATTTTCATCGGGAGAAGCATCAGATCAAGGAACTGTAAAGCCACACTCTGAAGTGCCTCTTTGGATAAAATTAAAGGTATACCTTTTTCATCGCCGATGTACTCTGGAAAAAGGAGGCTTTTCTGACTTAGCTCGTTGTATATAAAGTCTCTTGTTTCGTCTATAAAAACCTCTTTTGACATAGAGGTATCGCCAGATACAATTCCGTTAATATCGCTATTAGAAGACCTTTGCCATTTATGAAAACTTTGTAAGTTTTTAAGCAAAAGAGAATCTTTAGATTTAAACCCACTTGTTCTAGCCAATAATAGCCTTGTGTGGCTTATTAGCTCTTTAGCCTCTCCAACTGTGTTTACAAAAAGAACATCATTTGTAGCCTCCGCTAAGGCAAAAACATTATCCGCACCTGCAAGAGCTTTTTGCGTTATATCTAAAAACTTTCCAACATAAGGAAGGGATTTTAGAATTGTATCTGTTTTTGGTAAAACCTCTGAAAAAGAAACCCTGAAGTTAATCCTATTAAAGCTCTTTCTTGAATGGCTTACAACCATCTGCCCAGCGGTGATAACATTAAAAGAACCTAAACTTGGTAAGGTTAAAGTCCCCTCGACCGGCGATTCCAAAGCCTCGATAAGATCCTCGTAATGCTTCATTACATTGCCGATATATTTACTGTATGGGGATCTAAGCTCGTTTGAAGAGTTTATAACCCCTTCAGGCATCTCAAGAATGTAAAAAGTTAAATAAAACCTTTTCTCTTTAGAGCCTAAAGGGGTGTAACTTACCGTATTACTGCCAGCTTGGGTGTAAACGAATGTATTGTTGCCTCGCCTTATTTCCTCATTTTCTATAAAAAAAGGAATGTTTTTATAAGTAGCGACTTGTGCTTTTTTTAATATACTCGCCATCAATGACTCCCCAAAAGACCTAATAGTGGATTAAAATGCTTAGCTTCTTTCCCTCCAAACAATTCCGATTCGCTCATCTGATGGATTGTTTTTTCAGCTCTATCGAAAAACCCTCCGCTGGAAGCGTCGTGCATCGCATCAAAGTAAGCCTGCCCTTCGGGTGTAAAGTCTTTCTCTTTAAAGAAGTCAACTAGTTTATAAATGGCAGCCGCTAACAAAGCTAGCTCACCAACTCCTAAAGCCATACTTGCCGCACCGCCAGCAGCTCCAGCCAAACCCTCAAGACCAACCATTCCAAGAGCCGAACCGCCTAAAGCAGACGCCCCTGCACCGAGTGCTCGAGCTCCAAAGCCTAAAGCTTTCCCTCCTATGCCAGTCATTCCAAATCCGAGAGCGACCTCACCAACCCCTAAGCCGGAGATTGTTTTATCTTTCTTCCACTGCTGGTATATTTCCATCCCACCCATTCCCATTCCAGCCCACCGGAAAAAACCTCCCATTCTTCCAGCGTACCCCATTCTTGATGTAGCCGCAAATCTCTCCTTAAGTATCATCTCTTTAATAACGCCCTGCTCACTAGCCGCCATTTTACTTAACGCCTTTAAACTGCTTAAATGCTTTATAGCCCCAATAACCTTTTTAATCGTATAAAAACCACCTACAGTAGCTAAAGCAAGAGAACCAATATCTCTTCTCATATTTCCCTCAACGCTAAATTCTTTTTTTGCAACTAAGTTCGCTAAAGCCATAGGGGATAGTTTTCTATTGTTTTTAGAAACCGCCTCAGTATCAACGGTGTATCTGTTCATAACCCAGTCGTTTGCTTTTGTTAAAGAGCCCAAAGGTATCGCTCTAATTAAAGCCATAGGAAGTTCGCTTTTAATTATATTAAAAATAGAGTTACTTCTTTTAAACTGCATATCATAGTTCCCCATAATAGCGGAGGGCATATTTTTAAAGTCCTCTAACATTTTGTCGAAATCGCCCCTATTTAAAACACTCCCTCCACCCATAACAACACCCTTTGTCCCTTGCCTAATTTGGAACATAAGAACGAACTTTTTCAAAATATCAAGAGAGTTAGAACCATGCTTGCTCTTAATAGCGTTAAAAACATTCGGAATAAAAGACCCGATATGCGTATATTCGTCATCGAATTTCTCCTGACTCCAACCAGTGAAGTCAGTTATTTTTTTGCTAAGCCTTACTTTTAAAGATTTAGAGTAAATAGAGCGAGCGGCTGTACCAGCGGAATTCCCATGATAACCTTTAGCTTGGAGCTGGGCGACAGAGTAAGCCATTTGAGAAACGGAGAATAACCTTCTATTCATAAAGGCTTCATAACCCTCGCCTTTTTTCTTTTCCGTTAAAAGACTAACTATAGGAGTAACCTCTTTTAACGCTCCAACAAGTTGAGAAGGGGTTGTGTTGAATTTGTTAGCGATAGCGGTTAAGCTAAAAATAGATTTCTTTGCAGTGTCAGACCTTAAGTTAGCGTGACCCTTCATGCCTTTTGTGTTTAAACCAAGCCCAGTGAAGTAATACTCCATTTTAGTACCAAGAGAAGCCTCCAAGTTATTATTGTTTGAGAGCCTATTTAAAAGCACAAAAGAGCTTACATCGGAACGAAGGTTATCACCTGTTAGCCCAGCTCTTCTTAACGAAACAGAAGCGTCCGCAACGTCTTTTTCTTTATAGCCGTATTTAGCCGCCATTCTTTTGCTTACAGCCTGCGTAGAAACAACGTTGCTATTGTCTCTCCAGTAGCCATTTCTTTTCTTTGGATCGACATCAAAACTATTCAAAAAGCCATAGCTTTTTTCAAGCTCAAGACCTCCTTTAAAAAGGAAGTCAGATATTCTACTGATGGCATACGCAGTTATAACGGGACGAATGAAAGCACTTGAGGCTCTTGAAAAGAACCCTCGTCTTCCTGAATTGCCACTCCCGTCTCCGCTTTTCCCAAAGACAGCATTGTCTTTAACTCTATTAGCTCTTTTAGCCGCACCTCTTATCATCTCTGTTTCGTATAAATTACTTCTATTAAATTTAGACATCTCTTTATTATATCTAATTCTTTCCCCATAAGAATGAGAAGCCTCTTGTTTTTTAAAATTACTTTCTATAGACCTATTACTTCTAAAGGAGGCAGTTCTTTCTTGATAGCCTCTTGTTTTTAAAGCTTCCCTCTCCTTAGTGCTTCTTTCTCTCTCTAAGTTTTCATTTTTTAATCCGCTTAACCTAACCGCATTCTTTTTATTTGTATGGGCTAAATCGGAAGTCTCCGTCAAGCCTCTCCGTTCTCTTTTTATAGCGTCTAGCTCAGAAAACTTCTCAATTGAGGCTCTAGAATATTGCCTTCCACCAGAAACTGGTATTGGCGTGACAACACCCCTAGCGACATGAGGGGAGACAGCAGAAGAAGCTAATCCTCCCGTAAAGCCCGTGCCAACAACCCCGCTTGAGACCATCTTCGTAGCCTCCATAGCAGAGCCGACAGTCCCAAGAGCCATTGTGAGTTGCTCTACTTTTAATATTGCGACATCAAAGCCCTCTATAAACCCCTTTAGCATCGGTTTAAAAGGCATCTCGTTAACACGAGTATTGAATAACTTAAATCTATCTAGGCTTTTATCTAACCCAAAGCCAAGGTTGACCTCCATAGCCGTAAAAGCTTCTTTTGAATTTTTAGAAAGAGATTCAAAACTCTCTTTAGAGTGAACAGATAAAGACTTAAACGCTTTTGGAAAGGCAGTTTCAGTCTCTATAACTTTCTTTTTTAAAGTGTCAAAAACAGAGGTGATTTCAGATAAACGCTCTTTTGCCTGTTGCGTCTGAACATTAACTAAAACACCAACCCGTAAATCATCTACCATTATTTTTCCTTAAATTTTTATTTAAAAGAATCTGCTCTTCTAATAAAACGTTATAATGCTCAAACCATAAATTAAAACTTAAAGAAATAAGATCGCTGTATTTGTATGCCCCTTTAAACTTAACTACCATCTCGATAGTACGCCTTAACATTGACGCACTACCTTCGTACCTCATTATATTTAATTCTTTACTAAAATAGCTTGCAAAAAAAAAGGGATCGCAAGTAAGTCCACATAACTGCATTTTAAAACCTCTTCTAAACTAAAGATTGTCTGCGTGCCCGTTTTTAAATCTGTAAAAGAAAAAGCCTTTTCATCTTTCTTATATAGAGCTTCCAACATAAGCTTAGACTCTTTTAAAAACTCTTTAGACCTCATATCATCTTTTACGCAAGCGACGAAAACCTCTGTCCAATACTTAGCAAACTTAAGTCTTTCGTGATAAGAAATATGAACTTCATCTTCACCTTCTTTCTCACTTTCGCTTCTTGCTATTTCCGCAGAAAGTTTTTTAGCTTTCTCTATAACATCTTTAGAGTCAACCTCCGTCTCAATAGTAAGACTCTCCGCTTCTTTTTCGTTAACACTCATCTCTTCTAAAAACTTTAAAAAAGAAGGGGTTTTTCTAGCTCTTGCATTGTAATTATCAAAAGCCATACAAAGCTCATGATTTTCAACGCTTGGGCATGCTACATCAATAGCATCATAAACAACCCCATCCCTTTTTAAGCCAAACTGTAGTTCTATACCAACTGAATGCAAATCCATAATTTACTCCTTATTTTTTCTTAAGTTGTGAAAGTCTCTCCTGCGTCAAATTCGCCAGTAAAGGAGAGTGTAAAAGATGCGTCCAACCCATTTACTGTTAAAGGTTGAATCACAACATTTCTAAATGTCTTAGGTATTTTATTAGAAGTAAACATAAAAGTCAACCCCTTTTTAGTATCGTACTTTTTGTCGTAAAGCTCTTTAAAAAAAGCACCGAACCCTTCAGGGACTTCTGCAGAACCACCTTCAGGGTTTGCAGTTAAGTCCGTCTCGGGGACGTTAACAATCTTATCCCCTAAGGCGAAAGCCTTAGAAGACTCTCCTCCCCTAGAGTGAAAAGCCCAAGCAGATATAGGTATATCTATATCTTCTTTATTCCCGTCTGGTCTCGTAAAGGAGACAACAAACATGACATTTGCTTTTGATTGAACGGTTTTTTCGTCTAATTTTTGCTGTAAATGTTGTGCCATATGCTAACCTCCCACTCTTGATACAATTAAGTTAGTGAAAACTCCCCTAACCTGATTAACTACTTGGACAAGCTCCGTAATGTGAATAAGCCCACGAACAGCGTCTATCTCAATAACTCTATTTTCTCTTAGAGTACTTAAATAAGCCCTATCTATAATACCAGCATTAGCCAAATCTTCTATGATAATATTGTCAAAATTTTCAATAGTATCCGATCCAATTTGTCCAACCCCTCTTTGAGCCTTTCCCTTTACTAAAGTTTTATCTAAAACTAAAGCTTGTAATTTGCCATATTTATAGTCCCTATAGACGACATAAGATAAAACCCTATTGTATCTATAAAAACCATAATCAGCTTCTGTATCGCTAACATTAGTAGTAAAAACATCTCCGACAACAGGTGTTTCACCGTCTTGAGAGACCGTTAAAACAGAAGCCCCTTTAGAAGCAAGCTCGTCCATTTCAGTTTCCGTCCAATACATACCAGCAAACTGCGTAATAGTCGGCAAGATAGCGTTGTGGAAAGGTGAAGCCGTAGCGGATAAACCACCTTTTAAAGGGAATCTAGAGTTTTGCTCTTTAAACACCGATAGGTCTGCGTCTTCAACTCGTCTCAATACATTTAAAGCCAAGAAGTCAACGGTTATATCTAAAGGTCTAGCACCAGAAATACTACCTATGAAAGTCGTTTCACCAAAACTAGTTTGAGTGGCTTTCGTTTTGTCAGCAAAAACAACAACATTGTGATTTTCTATAGAAGACGAAAGAGCCGTTGCCTCAGAGACTGAACTACCTTGTTTCGTATAAAACATAAACGCTTGCTTAAGACCTTTGTCGACGTTAAAAATACTAGTTAATTTCAAAGAGAATTGTGCTAGCAATCCATCGTCTATATTAGAAACAACACCTATATAATTAAATCTTATAGGCGTATTTAAAATATCGCTAAAGTCAGAAACTATCGTAGGCGTAGCACCAGTAAACTGGGTTACATCAATTTTTAAGCCAAGATCCTCTGGAGCAGAATATCCAACGACCCAATCCTCGATGTCTTTACCGTCATTTTTAGCCGTTAAAGTAACAACGCCTAAAGCAGTTGTTATATCTAAAACGTCTGAAAAAATAGCGTTTAAAGCAGTTTTGATATTAGAAGCGACAACAGAAACCGTATCATTTTTTCCAACAAAAACCTGTACAGAGTCCTCTAAGCTACCAAGAAAGATAGTTACAAGACCTCCAGAAGTACCAACAGAAGAAACCGTTAAAGTGGCAACCGCAGTTGATGTAGAGTATTGAACAGGAGGAGGTGGAGAAACCGAAGGGTTTCCAGAAGCTCCAGTAGTAGAAGCCGTTTTTATAACAGGCTTAGCTTGAGTTTGAGACCCGCCAGCTTTAGGTGAGACAGCTGGTGATGGGTTCGTGCCTGTTTTTGTATTTGACGGTGCGGGTTTGCTTGCCAAAGGGGTTGTAAGTGGAGTTGTGGCTACTTGCCCAACATTACAAACATAAGTGCTAACAGGTATACCGTACTTCAACATTTTTTTATACGCTAAATGAAGAGTTGAATGCCTGCCGTATAGAGTGACAACTTCGTCTTCGGAGTGAACTTTTCGAGGGGTGTTACCATCGTAAGTCATTCCTTCGGAAGCTATAAGAAGACCGCTGACAACGTCCTTCTGTCTTGGCTTTTTATCTTTTAAAATAAAAGCTTGGTGATTAGGCTGTACCATTTAATATCCTTTCATAAAAAATAGAGTCGTCTTAAGTTATGCCAAATCTGGCAGGCTGTCAACAGTTATGTCATAATCGATTCCCTTATTAGGGAATATAATTCTAGCTTGCTCAGTAGCCGTCATTTTAATAGGCACTATATTTTCTAAATAAACAAAAGAAGCCCTTAGAACAATAACGCCCGTTAAACTAGTTATAAACTCTGCCTCCTCAAATTCTATAGCTCCATATTCTTCTCCATCTTCACTTAAGTTTAAACCAACCAAGCAAGCGATTAAAGCTTTTAATATATTGACATCTAAAAAAGAATAGTCTTTGACTCCCGTATGCCCATTGCCAGCTTTTTTTAAAGCGACTAAACAAAAAACGTCAAACCTTCTTTCTATTGAGAAATTCTCGGCTTGCAGTTGTGCGTCAAAGTCCGTAAAAATTGGATTTCTCAAATCAGCCTGTTTAGTTATTCGTCTAAAAGGTATTACGGAGACCCTTATCTTTCCATCGACTTTCTCCGCCAACGAAGTAGCCTGATCTTTTACTATTTTCTCAGCCTCCCCGTAATAAGCTCTAATTAAACTATCCCCATAAATGCCGTCTCCCTCAGGCAATCCTAAGTTATAAGAAAAATCCTCATCTATAAAAGCCTCACTTACTTTATATGTTATCCCGTCAGACTCAACGGAGGCAACTTCAAAGCGACCCTGTGTAACTCCCCATATATATCTACTCCCGTTTGTATTCGGTAGCTTAGCGTAAATAAAAGATCCAACCTTAGGCTTATCCCCGTTTATTTTTACAACAACCGTCGTAGAAGCAGGGGCTTTCATAAAAGAGACAACAGCATATTTTTTGCCTATCGCTCTCTCGCCAATCTCAGCCCCTAAAAAGAAGAATAATCTTTCAACTATTTTACTTAGCATTTATAGACCTCCTGATTTTTGAAGCTTCTTAATATAGGAAGCTTTTCTTCCAGACCCAGAATTGTAAGCGTAGCTCGTTACATCAGCCCCTCTACCTCTATTAAATACCGCAGTCATTCTTTTGTCAAGCCTGCCGAAGAAACCCTTTTTGCTTTTAACGTCTCTAACGAAATTAAGTTTAAAAGCTTGAGCAACCGCTTTCTTAATAAGATCAGAAGTTACCTCCATTAAAAGAGTTTCTATTACAGCCCTATTTTCTCGCCAAGACATATGCAGTGGCTCTCTAGCGAACTTATACCCTTCTCCGCTTTCAAGGAATCTACCATAGTCGTACCCAAAAGCAGAAGCCGTATTCACCATTGTAAATCTCCTAAGATTGTTTCTTGACATCTTAAAACTCCTAAGAAAAACACCGCTATGAAGCTTCGGCATCTCACCTTGAACACTAAAGTCATTTTCGTTTTCCGCCTCCTCCGTATTGGATTCGATATAACCGACTATAATGGAGAAAATAATCTTTCTAATGAAAAAATTTATCTCTCTCTTTTTTAATATCTTACTTCCCTCCAGCCCCGTTAAAGATTCAGAAGCCTCTCTTATCCTTCTTTTTATATTACTTATATCTTTTTCATAAGTGTTACTCATATTCAGTCCTAATAGCACTTAAGTCTAATCTTATTTCCGATTTTAAGCCGTCCTCATCAATCGGATATTTAATTACCTTGTAAGATATACCATTTATCTTAATTACATAACCTATGCTCTCCAGCTTGAATAAAGTAGCGTTATAAGGGGTGTATATACGAGTGGTAACGAAAGCACCTTGCGTTGAAGCACCGTTAACCATTTCGTAAGTGCCTCCAACCCTATGCTTTAAATTGCAAAACCCTCTGTAAAAAGAAACCTCTTTAGTACGGTCTTCTTTTGTCGACTCCTCTAAATAGCTTTCTATCTTAAAAACTTCGAATCTTACATGATAGTTTTTACATTTTTTGCTCATTTATACACACCCGTCATAAAACCAACTTCTGTATTTATTTAAAACACGAATAGTCGGTTCGTTTTTGCACTCCGAAAAACAGGTGGAGCATGAACCCATACCAAAAAATCCCCACTTGATAAACTCTATTAAAACAATTTCTATATCCTTAGGCACATTGCCACCAACACTAAATGAAACTCTAAGCCACTCTCGGTCTCGTATGTTTATTTTTATCTCTCGCTCGACATTTAACGTTATTTTTATTCTTTTTTTATGATCGACCGAAGAATACTTTATCTCCTCTAAGCTAAACGGTTGATAAGGCTCGTTAACATCTTCTCTAAAAGCTATATCGTTTATACCGTTAACTTCTTTTTCGCATATATTAAAAAGGCAAGATGGGACAACGTTGAAATACTTCAAAATCTCCCTCTCTGTTAAAAAGAAACCAGTTTCACTTTCGAAGTAATCTATCGCACTTTGCTCGATAGCATCCAAAAGAGCTAGATCCTCTTGGCTAATATGAAGAGGATCTAGACGTAAGGCGTTTGCTAGTAGTTGTAAGTTAACTATTTGCACCAGCTCTTCCTTTCCCTTGGTTAGCTTTGCCACTCTGTACCTTAGGTTGGACACCTTTAGGTGGAGTCGCTTTCGCAGTTTGATCTTTCACAGCTGGTGTGACTTCAGTTACAGCCGCTTTTGGCTTAGCTCCATCGTCCTTGGGAGGCATGATGACCATGCTCCCAAAAACGATAAAACCTTCCGCCTCCAAAGACTCTAACTTTTTCTTATCGGCATCTATTCTAAGGACTTGCTCTCCTTTAATAAATTCCAAATTTATACCGTCATCTCTAACGATATTAAAAGTTTTCAAGATCTGGATCATTTATATTTTCTCCCGAGTTGTTTTAAATGGGTGGAAGCTTGAAGGTCGAACCCTCAAACTAAAGCTAACCAAGTTAGAGGCATTTGTACCTTTTACCTCTATTTTGAAGAACTTATGTTTAGGCTGAATAGCTATTAAAAAATAACCAAGTTTTTCAGTCGCACCATCAACATCAGGAAATTCAGTCCCGTCT
Source organism: Pachydermia laevis (assembly GCA_032355525.1). Taxonomy (NCBI): domain Eukaryota; kingdom Metazoa; phylum Mollusca; class Gastropoda; order Neomphalida; family Peltospiridae; genus Pachydermia; species Pachydermia laevis. The sequence goes on from JAULBQ010000021.1 coordinate 77,908, forward strand.
TTATTTGTAAAGTTAAGACTATTGTCCGCACTATCAAAAAAGATGGTTGAATTACCTAAAGCGGAGTTTGTAAAACGTCTCCAGCTCATAGTGAGCTCAGGACTTTCCGTTAAGGTCGTCTTCGTCTCGCCGCCAAGATATTTAACAGAGACTTTGTCCGCATCTTGAGCAGCAATGCCAAGACCAAAGTTTTTAACAAGAAGCTCTAGAGTGTAAGATCTTGCCACTCGCCCGCTTCCTCCTCCAACTTTTAAAGTCTCTATTACACCCGTATCAGCGGCAGTATCGCCGGGTTTGTCGCCCGCAACACTACCTCTCAAAACAAAGCCTATTTCTTCAGTGTCATTTTTAACTGAGTCTACCATATGCTTACACCTTTCCTTCAATTAAAGTTATCAAATCAGGTTGGTTAACCCACGAAGTTGAGTGTGCATGTTTAAAGAATCTAACCCCACCTCTATGAGATAAAGTAGAATAATCAACACCCAAGTAATGGTTATGGATATTTGAGAAAGCATATTCAGTGCTCTCTTTAAGATCCGCTAACATACCAACAACCTCAACACCAGCAGTGTTGTAAGATTTAATCAAAGAGAAGAACCCTCTTTGTCCATCTTTGCCCGGTACGAGTATATCATACATGGGAACAATAGGAATCCCGTTGTATGTCTGTGGGTATTTAGCCGTAGGATCATATCCCCAACCGCCAACTCCAGAGTACATCGTTTTAGACTCTCTGCGGATAGAAGCTAGTGTGTTTTTATGCAAGTAAAAGGCTAGATTTCCGCCATCAAACTTATTGGTTTCCCATAAAGCTTCCATGTCAGCATCGCCGAACTTAAGAGCATCTTTAACTTGAATTCTCTTAACTTCTTGGTTGTTAGCAATACCTAAAGGTTGGTTAACGCCATCTCCATACATAAACCCTCTTTCTTCAGCTTTTCTTATACTGATTTCCAAAAGTTTAAACCACTGTTTAACAACGTCAATTCTAGCCATCATTAAGGCTTCTACAGAAGTTGTAAAACCAGCTGACAAGAAATGCATAGAGACACTATTCTCTGAATAGTCAAAGAAGCTCTCTTGAACATCTGCAAGCTCCTGTCTATACGCCGCTGTTGGTATATTGTTAAGCTTTAACAATCTCATTGTTAAGTTAGGGTTACTCGTCTGGGTTGCTCTATGAATGAGCCCATTTGAGTTGTCTAAAGTTTTTAAAATCTCAGTTCTAACAGTCTCAGGAAAAACCATGGAAGTACCAAGACCCGTTAAAGTCGTCAGTAAACCCTGTTGCGTCCCATTACCGTTAGCAAAATTTAAAATACTCTGGTCTTGCTTCGCAAACATTTTTGAATCAAAAAAAGTTCCGCCCATTTTTGAACATATTTGCTTAACTTCTTCAAAGCTCTGCGATAACAACATGTTATTATCCGAAGTCGCTAAAGAACCATTTAGATTCGAAGTAGCCTGTTTTAAAAGCTCCTCAAAACCCTCCTGTTTTTTAACAACCTCTGCTTGTTGCTTTTCAAGAATTTCGAATTTTTCGTTCGCATCTTTTAACTCAGCAGAGAACTTAGTGTTTCCAGCTCTCTCCTTAGTGTTTAAGTCTTGAACTTTGTCAGCCATATTGGAAAGCTCAGATACAATAACCCCTCTTTCCGCAGTAGCCGCCTCATACTCTTTCTTCAAGCCATCAAATCCCTTCATTTTATCCTGAAGAGCCTTAATGCCTTGCCCGTTTGCTTTTACCTCTTCCATTCTAAACTCTCTTTCACTTTTTTGGTTGAATGTATCAGTTACCCCTGCTTCTTTAAAAGCAGGTCTTAGTACAAAAGAAAGCTCGTTTACAACCGCTTTCTTATAAAAAACATTACCTTTGCCATCTTCGTCAAAAGAAGCCTCTTTTAACCCAACGGAGACTCCCATCTTCATGCCCTCTTTTAAACCTTTATACAAAGGCGTAGAGACGTCAAGTTTAGCCCTAAAATAAAGACCGTTGGCGTCTTCTTTGTAAAAAGTAGCGTAAGTTAACATAGATTGAATATCAGTCATATGCCGATCGTAAAAAGGAACTACAACCCCAACGTTAGCGGAGAGTGAGCCCTTTAAAAAGGTGGCATTTCTATAGTCTTCTTCCGTCTTAATACCATAAGGTGCGGCGAGTCCGATTATCGTTCCCTCCGCCTCTTCTTTATCGTCTTCAACTTTTAATTCGAAAATACACGCCATTAAATTATCCTTTCTCTTTTTGCGATTCCTTAGTATTATCTTTTATTTTATTGTTGTTGTCAATACCAGCCCCAACCCCTTTAGATTTAGACTTAACAGCCTCTTCCGTTAGGCTTAAAGGTAAGTGATTCACCGCTTGAGAGATTTGATCCGCTAAAGGCTCTCCAACAACTGGCTCGAAATAAGTAACTCTTCTTCTATCGTTAGGCGTTGTAAAATCACCCTCAGCCATTAGCTTAGCGATAGAAGCCATTCCCTCCTGTAAAACAGTTAAGTTCTCCATGTTGATTTTGAAAGAATCCTCGCTAAGACCCATACCGCTCTCCAAGATTAAAAGAAACTTTCTCATCTTAGGTAAAATAGACTGCTTGTATAAAACCGCTAAACTCTCAGCGTAGTTTATTATAACGCTAACGTCAGGTGAAGAGTACAAAGTTAATGGGACTTTTAAATATAAAAGAATATACTCTTTCGATATCTTTTGCATATCCTCATAATTCATATCCCTCCCCTCAGTTAAATCTTTTACCGTTATACCAGCCCCCGTAGTTATTATGTTCTTACCAGCGTTTTCAGGGCTGTTAAACATGTTTCTAAAAGCCGTAGCAATCTCTTTTAGTTTAGTAGGATCAGTTGTGCTAGACTCAATGTTTATAGCTTTCGTTCCAGCAAAATTATTCTCAATTAAAACAGCGTTATAACTAACCGTCTGAACGTTCGTTAAATAACTGTAATACAAAGAAGAGAAAGGCTTTGTAAAACCAAAACCCCTCTCGCACTCTCTAGCTTCAACCCCGATATGAAGGATGTAAGTTATCCCGCTCTTATAAATAGCCGATTGTGGTTGGAAAGTCCCCTCGACTAATTCATACCGACCTCTCTTAGAAGCCCGATCCTCTCTATAGTCTAAAAACCCCTTATCACCACTTAGATCTGTGTGGTCAATTTCTATAAAAGAAGAAGGGATTACCCTTATGAATATGCCGTTTTCTCTAGGGTCGCCAGTAAACTGCAAAAAGCACTCTCCAGTTATTAAAGTCTCTCTAAACGCTTGGAGACGATGCCCGTAAGTGTAGGAGCTTGAAAAAGCGTTGCCCTTACTTCCTTTTACTTTTATCTTCATAAGAGAAGCCTCGTCTGCTAAGAAGTCTACAGCACCCTTTAAAATGGAACTGCTGTGGTACATCTCCCAAGACTCTCTATTACTTAAGATTTTTCTAACAGGTCTTTTGCCGTTTTTTTGCATTAAGCAAATATCTTCAGCAACCGCCTCTGCGTTTCCTGTTTTTATCCCGCCCCGTCCAAATAAACCAAACATATAAAATCCCCTTTAATAAAACCCAACAAGCATAGTCTCAGAACCGCTCTTTTTTAGAAATCTCTTCTTTATATCTCCGAGACCCGCTACCTCCGTTAAAGCCCAAACAAGGGCATCAACCCTATCAGGAGAGTTCGCCCCCGTAAAAGATTTAGTTCTATCAAACAACAACATTTCCTCTTCAAGCTCTCCCAATCCTTTCTCATGATAAACTCTTCCCTCATGATACAAATGAACAATAAGATCAGCCCTTGCTATCTTACCTTTAGTCGCACTAACGTATTTAACGTTATCTCTAAAACCAGACCGCTCAAGCAAATCCACTAGATACATACCACCATAGTTTTTTTCTATAACAAAGTCAACAGGGATTCCGTCCTTGTTATATCTATACTCTAAAGAAGACAAAAGCTCTATTAATTCAACGCTCTCTCGCTTTGGAGAAAACTTTTGTGTTAAATCCTCTTTAACTAAAATCTCCTTGCCCCTGACCTCTAAAACGGAGATTCCGCACTTGTTAGACCGTGCTTTATGATCCCCTGCAGGGTCAACCCCTATATAAACACGCTCAGGGAAAGTCTCAGGCTCTTTGTCGTAAGACTTAAACATCTCGCTTGAAAAGATAGGATATTCACCAGCAGGGGCTAAATTACCGCCATAAGAGTGGTCGTAGCCTCTAAAATCCGTAGCCTTTCTTGGCAGTATTCTTGTTCTTATATAGTTTTTACTTAAAAAAGCGTTATCTTGCCAGCCGACCTTTATCATTAACCTGCCAAAATCTTTGTCAATGTGAAATTTTTTCTCATTAAAATAGTCGTCTCCGCCGTAATACTTAACATAAGTCTTGTAAATATAATCCGTAGCAAGGTGAGGGTTGAATGTGAAAATAACTTTACTTTTTTCGTTCCGAATAGTCTCTAGTAAAATATTTAAAGGACGCCCTTTGATTGCGTTAGCCTCCTCAACCCAGCATAAAATTATGTTGTCTATAGACTTAAGACCCTCAGCAGAGCCTCTCTCAGAGGAAACCCCTCTAAAAAGGATAATAACGTTGTTGTGGAGGCATCTTATCTCGTCCGCTCTAATGTTAAAAGCCGCAGTTAAACCCATCTCTATGATGCGACTAGCAATCCCAGCTAGTAAGGAATCTTTTGTATCCGTCTTAGATTCCCTAACGCACAAAACCCTACTTGCAATCTCTATATTTTCGGGGACAAACATCATGACTTTTAAGATGATAAGTTGGGCGGCAAAATAAGACTTCCCGCCTCCACGACCGCCGAAAATGACAAAATCAACTATCTCTAAATTGTCCGTTAAAAGTTTTTCACACACTAAGTCAAAATGGCAATCCTTCTGCCATTGGCGAAGCTCGTATTTAAAACGGTGCTTCTTACCTTTTATATTCATTGTTAAATCTAATATTGTGTCTGACACTTTAAACTCCCTAAAAAAGAACGGGACGATGGGAAGGAGTCAAACCACCGCCACGCTCTGCGACAGTTTAAACTCAATATATATAGTTGTCAAGAGGTTTTTAAAAAAACCCATTTTCAAAAAATCGGAAATTTTGGACACGCAGTTATTGGCGGGCTTATTCCCGCTTCCCTTTTTTTATACCCCCCCCCTTTGTGAGAATTTAGACGCTTATTTTTTTCAAGATAAAAACAAAAAGAGATAGAGACAAAAACACAAAACAAAAAGAGAAAGATAAAAGAGAAAGACAAAAACAAAAAACAAAAAGAGAGAGAGACAAAAACACAAACACAAACACAAAAGAGAAAGACAAAAGTAAAACAAAAGAGAGAGATACAAAAAGATAAAAGTTTTTTTATACCCAACACAAAAGTAAAAAACTTTTTTTGTATGGTACTCTTTTATTTTAATTTTTTCAATATAGTTATAGCTTTTACTTATTTAAATTAATTAAATAAAAAAGCTTTTTTATTGCTTTTATTTAAAAAAAGGCTTGACGCTTTTTTTTCTTTATGCTATAATAAAAGTGTAGCAAGTAAGCTATTATATAAAATTTTAAAGGAGTGTTTATTATGATTAAAATTATAACATTGGAAGAATATTCGCAAGCGGACGAATTTGAAAAAGTACCCGCCGATATGCTTAATTTTTGTTCGTCTTTACAAGATGAGAATAACGGGGAAGTTGACTACACCTCCCCAGCCTCTTTTTTGAAACAAAAAAAAGAGGAAGGTTTTGAAGGCTTTACAATTTTTAAAAGTCTTTAAAGATTAAAATAACACTTGACTTTTTTACTATTTTGTGTTATAATACTAATGTAAAAGAATCGAATCACTTAGAAACTTTTACACCATATAAAAAAGGATTTACGATTAATTTTTAATCCAGTTCTTTCTCTAAACAAAAAAGAGTTTTTCAATCGCTTGACGGTTTTATAATCAAAAAATGATTTTTTGATAACCGCCACAGCTATATTAAAAAAGGAATTTTAATAATGAAAGTACAAGATATAAACAAAACAACAAACACAACACAAGCAACAAAAAAAGCTCCCGCTAATACAAAGGGTAAAAGCTTTTTTATATCAACAAAAACAAAAGCACCAACAAAAAAAGAATCTCAAAAAGTTAAAGCTACTGTTATAGCTTATACAGACGATGAAAAAGCCTTTTTCAAAGGCGTGCGAACAGTGAGACTTTCAATTGAAGCGGCTTTAAAAAGCGGTTTTTTACTCTCTAAAATTTTAGAGGTTCAAAAAGATTCGCAAATATATAAATTGAGATTCCCTAACTCAAACTGCGTGGCACATGGCGTTTCATTGCGAATCAATGAAAATTTTGAGATTATTGAGATTGTAGCCGTCAGGGGTAAAGGCATGAAGTCTGAGGGTGAACTTGTTAACGGTAGAATCTGGTTTAATGTTGATAAAGACAAGTTGACAGTTATGCAGTACATTACAAAAACAGTAAAGTTATTAATATTAAAACAAAAATTTAATAAATAAAATAACTTAACAAATAAGAGAGATACAAAAAAATATCTCTCTTATTGTTTAAATTATTATTTTTATACCATACAAAAAAAAAGGAATTTAAATCATGGCATTGACAAAAAAAACCGCTAGAATCTCTTTGAGAAGTTTAAAAAACTCAAGCAATGAAATACAAGAACAAGAAGAAAATAAAAATCCGATTGGGATTCTTCTTTCTAAAAAAAGAAAGGTTTTAACTTTAAGAAAAAGCACGGCTTTAAACAATGAAAAAATAAGCCTTTTAAATTTTAAAAAAAGTACTTTGTTTTATGATGAAGTAGAAGAAAAAGACTTTTTAGATATTTTAAACGCCGGGAATCTTTCTCAAGAAGAAAAAGAAGAACAAAAAGTAATTTTTTACACTCAAAAAATTACCCTAGAAAAAATTGAGAGGCTTGAGAACAAAACACAAAAAGAATCCCAATCAATTAAAAAAGAGGCGAACGAATTAAAAAAAGTTTTTCAAGGCACGGCGGTTCGTACGCTTGAAAGAATTGAGAAAATTGAGAGAGAAACAAAAAAAGAAGGCAAGGCAATCGCACGGCGTGCATTTGAAGAAAAAAAGAAGTTAATCGCAGAAGTGTTCAACGTAACCGGTTTACAAGAAGAAATAAGCTATACAAATGAACACGGTGAAAAAATTGAAGGTAAAAACTTTTTTTTAAGTACTACTAAGGAAGTAGGACGGGTATTCGCTGAGGTAAGTAACGGGGAAGATGCAGAAACGCTCCGCTCCGCTTGCTGTGCATTGAGAATCAAGTCAGAACCTTCTGAAGAAGAAAAAAAAGAGGCTTATGCCTTAGAAACCTTTATAATTAAAAATTCCCGGGGAGCTAAAAGAATGTTGAAACAGCGGGAATATTTAAACAATAAGGCAAAGAAAAAACACGCTTAAAAACTTTTTTTTGTATGGTACTCTTTTATTTCAAGTTTTTCAATACAGTTATAGGTTTGACTTGTTTTTTTTAGTAAGATACTAAAAAAGTTTTTTACTTTATTTATAAAAAA
>JAULBQ010000022.1:0-29045 GCA_032355525.1 Pachydermia laevis
CATCGGCGAGATGATATTCGTTGTATTAACTGCGAATCCGTCATGTTCGATGTCGGAGTAACGGCCACCCAGGGTCGCCCGCCACGAATCACCCAGATCAAACCCTATTTCGCCATATATCGCGAGTGACGTGGATTCTCTTGTATCGAAACTGCCCACCGCAATTTGCGGCCCCAGGAGCCCCTGCGCCGAGAAAGGCGGTAGGTTAATAACCGCTTCAGCATCGATTTCCCTGTCATTTTTATCGTAATAAATACCAACGAGCCAGTCCACACGACCACCCCGCGGCGACATCAGTTTAAACTCCTGACTGGTCTGTGTTACCAGTTCCGGCACGTGGCCAATCACAACCGGAAATGTTGAAACGTCGAATTTTCGAAACGCCTCGCTATCGAAGTCATAGTAGCTTGTAGATGACACCAGTTCGTACTCACCGATGTCCCACGTCAGTATGAGCTGCGCGGCGTTGTTTTCGATGAATTCGATATTCGAGTCCCCGCTGCTCACGTAGGACGGGATTACACCCAGGTCTCGTGCGAACGGGAACCCGGCCTCGTCCAGCACCACAGCCCGCGACTCGTCCAGTTCGCAGTTGTCCAATGTGGGATCGATGAAGTCATTGGGTGCACATCTCGTTTTCTGAGAGCCTCCTTCAAACTGATCGATTTCGGCACGTTCAATCTTGAAATAGGCCTGAAAATTTTCGCTAATATCCCATTCGGCGCTCAAGCGGAACAATTTGTCCTCTTCTGCTGGACCGACCCGGCCGTTCGCCGTGTTTTCAATCCAACCCTCTATATCGCGATACTTGATCGCTGCACGGGCTCTGAAATTATCGGAGAGCGGGCCAGACAGTGTCACCATGGCCGTAAGCTCGTCATGTTCAAACTCATTGGCGATTTCAAACGTCGCTTGAAACTGATCGGTCGGCCGGCGACTGATGGTGTTGATTGCGCCAGCGATCGCATTTTTGCCAAGATATGTCGTCTGTGGTCCTTTCAGGAATTCAATTCGTTCAACATCCAGAAATGCCAGGCGCTGTTGCCGGCCCCGGCTCAGGAATACACCGTCATGAAACATGGGTGCTGAAAGCTCGAAGCCGCGATTGCCGCCCGCGCCAATACCTCTCACTACAATGGCGTCTTGACCAATGTACACACCTGGAATCTCCATGTTCTCGAAAGTGGTGATATTCATCTCTTCGAGAATGTCTCCGCTAACAGCCTGGACCGAGATCGGTACGTCCTGCAGGTTTTGCTCTCGCTTTTGCGCCGTCACCACGATTTCATCAAGCTCCGCCGCCTGAATGCTCGCTGGGACCAGCCAACAACAACCCAGTGTTACGGCCAGTACAGCGCTGCCATTTTTGAATTGAATCTTGCCAAGCATCTTTGCTCCCCCTGTCGCCGAAGAACCCGGCGTAGTTTTGTTTTAGTCAGTTGTCTAAGCGCGGTTTACCCCCGCTATAGACCAAGACGATTCTCAGTGACCGCTTGGGAATTTTCTAGGTTGATCGGCTAAATCTCTGGCGGGCCAAACCCCTGTGCAAGAAGTCCACCATCTACAGTGATCGCCTGCCCGGTGATGAAGGACGACGCGTCGGAGCACAGCCAGACGACAGTCGCTGCGATTTCCTCCGGGTTGCCCAATCGTTTCATCGGATTGCGTCGCTCCATCTGACCCGCCTGGCGGGTTTCCGTATTGTTTTCAATGATTTTCGCGACCATCGGAGTTCGAATGTGCCCCGGACACACAGCGTTGATGCGGATTCCATTGCTTGCATTTTCAAGTGCAGCTGCCTTGGTAAGTCCGATGACCCCGAATTTGCTCGCCGTGTAAGCAGAGGATCCGGGAATCGCTGCTAATCCTGCTATTGATGATGTGTTTACAATGACTCCATTCTGTTCCTGCTTCATCATTTGGGGAATTTGATACTTCATACAGAGCCACACGCCGGTCAAGTTAGTGCGGATTATTCGGTTCCATTCCTCTTCTGAGTAATCGGTCGCAGGTTTGAGTTTCTGCATCGCCACGCCTGCGTTGTTGTGGGCGTAGTCCAATCGGCCATAGGTCTCGATTGTTGAATCAACCATCGCTTTGACCTCATCGGCTTGACTCACATCAGCCTTAATGAACATTGCATTGCCGTTATTTCGGGTAATTGACTTTGCGGTCTCCCTGCCATTGTCCTCATCAATATCGACAACGACAACTTTTGCACCGAGATTGGCAAAGGCAACGGCCGTGGCCCTGCCAATGCCAGCGCCACCACCCGTAACCAAAGCAACCTTGTTGATCATAGTTTTCCTGTCATCGTTAGTGTCCCAAGACGATTCTCGGCGGCGTAATTGGAAGATCTTGTATTTGTGACTCCCCGAACTAGGCCGGAAAGTCCAAAATTGAGGCCGTTATTCGTTGTTAATGTGTGTCCATAATTTGAATACTCGGGGGAGCACTTGGCAGGCGTAGAAAAACAAGACGAGTCGCTGGGAACAGACGATTTGCTCGACCTGTACCGCACGATGGTAACGATCCGCTGCTTCGAGGATACGGTTCGCCGGCTGCATCTCGCGGGCAAGGCACCGGGGCTGGTGCATCTGTGTACCGGACAGGAAGCGGTACCCACCGGCGCGATCGCAACACTCAATGACGATGACACCATTGCCGTTTACCACCGAAGTCACGGACATTTCATTGCCAAGGGCAGCGGCATGGACCAGGTGCTGGCGGAACTGCTGCACAGGAAAGCGGGACTCGGCATGGGTCGTGCGGGTGAGGCGCATCTGTGCGACGCCGCCACCAACAACTTAGGCTCCAGCGGCATTGTCGGCGGTACCATCCCTATTGCCACAGGCGCGGCGCTGGCCGCCAAGCTCCGTGGCAGCAAACAGATCGTTGCCAGCTTCTTCGGCGACGGCGTACTCAACCAGGGCGTCATGTTCGAAGCCCTTAACATGGCCGCCATCTGGTCATTGCCGATTGTCTATGTCTGTGAAAACAACCGTTACGGTGAGTTCACCGAGAGCGTAACCGTCACCGCCGGCGACAAATACATCGATCGCGGTGCCGTGTTTGGCATTCCTGCAGAAGATGTCGATGGCATGGATGTACTTGCCGTGCATGAAGCAGTCAGCCGCGCGGTGGCCCGTGCGCGCAATGGTGATGGGCCGAGTTTCCTGGTGTGCGAGACCGATCGCTTCACCGGGCATCACGTCAGCGACAAGCAGGAGTACAAGGACAGCGATCGGGCCAATGAGTGGCAGAAGCGTGACCCCATTCCCAACTTCGCCAACTGGCTTGTTGAGAGCAAGCATGCCGATGCCGATACGCTGACGACGATTGCGCAGCAGGCTGAGAAGGACGTGGCCGCGGCCGCCGACAAAGCGCTGGCCTCGCCGGAGCCAAACGAGGACGACCTGATGAGTTATGTGTATGCCTGAGACTCGAGACATCACACTTAAAGGCGCTATCATTGAGGCACTGCAGAACGAGTTGCGTCGTGATCCGTCCGTTTTCTACATCGGCGAGGACGTTGGTGAGGCCGAGGGCATCTTCAAGCAGACCGAGGGGCTCTTTAACGAGTTTGGTGGTGAACGCATTATCGACGCGCCCATTTCCGAAGCCGGAATGTTCGGCATGGCTCTCGGCGCTGCCATGAGCGGGATGCGGCCGGTGGTTGAAATCATGTTCGCCGACTTTCTCACGTTGGTCTCCGATCAACTGGTCAACCATGCAGCCAAGACACACTATCTCTCAGCCGGCGCTTTTTCAGCGCCGCTGGTATTGCGTACTGCCATCGGTGTCGGTGGTTTGCTCGGTGCAACCCACTCGCAGGCCTTGTACTCCTGGGCTGCGCATATCCCGGGTCTCAAGGTGGTGCTGCCCTCCACCGCCGCGGATGCCAAGGGTCTGTGTACGGCCGCAATACGAGACAACAACCCGGTGCTGTTTTGTGAAGACCGCATGACCTACAACAAAAAGGAACACGTGCCCGAGGGCGAGTACCTGCTGCCGCTGGGTCACGCCTCAATCAAGCGCGAAGGCACGGATGTGACGCTGGTTGCCCTCTCCCGCCAGGTGCACACCGCACTCGAGGCTGCCGAGGTACTGGCCGAACAAGGCATCAGTGCCGAGGTGGTCGACCCGCGCACGCTGGTGCCGCTCGATACGGATACGATTATTGAATCGGTAAGAAAGACTACCAGAGCGCTGGTCATTGACGGTGCTACAGAACTGTACGGCGTTACCGGCGAAATCGCGTCAACCATCAGCGAACAGGCTTTCGATTATCTCGATGCGCCGGTGATGCGACTCGGTGCGCCGTATGTACCGGTGGCCTGCAGCAAACCACTTGAAGCGTTAATGGTCCCATCAGTGCAGCAAGTCGTCGGCAAGGTTGCAGGAATGTTTGGCAGTGGCTAGCAAAATACGAATGCCCGGGTTAACCCCGACAATGGAAGCAGGAACCATCGCAAGCTGGTTGGTCAAGGAAGGCGATGCGATATCGCCTGGCGATGTCATTGCCGAGATCGAAACCGACAAAGCCGTAATCGAACTTGAAGCTGCGGAGGCTGGGGTAATTTCGAAAATCCTTGCGCCGGAGGGCAGCGAGGACGTCAAGGTCGACGCGGTCATTGCGATACTGCGTCAAAAAGGTGACAGCGACGACGATTCGGAGAAACTCACCGAGCAGACCCCTGTGAAGCAGCCAATGCAGGCATCGCCGCCAGATAGTCCTGTCGCCAAGACGGCAGGCGTCCGGGTGAAGGCAAGTCCTGCTGCCCGGCACCTGGCGAAGAGTGCGGAAATCGATCTTAGCCAGGTTCGCGGTAGCGGGCCGGGCAATCGCATTTTGAAAGGTGATGTTGAAACAGCCGCGAGAACTGCCAGTGCATCCGTTAAAAGCTTCGTCCCTCTGTCCGATATTCCATTTGAAGAGCGGCCAATGAGCGGCATGCGCAAGGTCATTGCCAGGCGCATGCAGGACTCGAAGAAAAACGTGCCGCACCTGTACCTCGCTGTAGACGTTGACATAGACGGCTTGCTGCGAACAAGGCGTGTATTCAATGCAGCGTGTGACGGATGGAAGACAACCATCAATGATTTCATCGTACGTGCGGTCGCGCTGGCACTGCGCGAAGTCCCGGCGGTCAACGTGCAATACACACCGGAAAAGCTAATTTGTTTTCAACGCGCGGATGTTGCCGTCGCCGTCGCCGTGAACGGCGGCCTTGTCACGCCGGTTGTACGTGGTGCCGACATCAAGAGTCTGCTTGAGATATCAAAAGAGGCTAAAGACCTCGTCGAAAAGGCCCGCAATGGTAAGTTGTTACCGGAAGCTTACCAGGGCGGAACGTTTACGGTGTCGAATGTCGGCATGTACGGCATCAAGAGTGCCCAGGCCATAATTAATCCACCGCAAGCAGCAATTATTGCGATCGGCCAAGGTAGCGAGCGCGCCGTTGTTCGTAATAGCGAATTGACTGTAGCCACTCAATTAACTGCTACGCTCTCCTGTGATCATAGAGTTATCGACGGTGCCACGTCTGCAGAGTTTCTCAGCACCGTCAAAAAGCTGCTCGAAGATCCGGAATCACTGTTGAGTTAGAAGACGTGACTGCACCCAATTTTCTTTTTTTCATAACCGACCAGCAACGCTATGATCATGTCGGCTACTTTGGCAATAAAATCATACAAACACCAAACATCGATACTCTGGCAAGTGCCGGATCGTGGTTCTCGAAGTTCTTTGTATCATCACCGATCTGCATGAGTAATCGTGCCACGTTTATGACGGGACGAATGCCAAGTCTGCATGGTGTACGTCATAACGGAATCCCACTCGATCTAGAGTCTGTCAGTTTCACAGATATCCTTCGAGCTGCAGGCTACAAGAATGCCTTGATTGGCAAGTGTCACATTCAGGGCATGCATGAGGAAGCAGCACTGGCGCCTCGTACCGAGGTGCAAACACAACACCAGCCACCGCCAGCACATCTTAGTGAAGCGTTTCGCAGCCGGCATTCGAACGACGAGTACAAGGTTGAGATGCAGGAATCCTGGGCAAGAGACTCCTCCTTTGAAGAGAAAATTAGCACGCCTTACTACGGCTTTGACGAGGTCCAGTTTTGTCTCGGGCACGGCGACAAAGTAACGGGCCACTACAGGCGATGGCTCGATAAGAAATCGCCGGATACAGTTCGCAGTGGCATAGAGCACGCCGTCGACAAAAGCGTAGTAGATGCACGACAAGTGTACAAGCCAGAGGTGTCCGAGAAGTTCTACCCAACAAAATTTGTAGAAGAACAGACGATCGACTGGCTTGAGCGGCACACAAGAGAAAACTCGGAGCAACCATTTTTCATCCAGAGTTCCTTTCCTGATCCCCATCATCCCTTTACTCCGCCTGGCAAGTACTGGTCGATGTACGACCCGGAGAACATGGATTTGCCTGAGTCTTTTTATAACGCGAATCGGGATGCCGTACCGCCTGTTCGTTTTCTGTGGGATGAATTCGAAGCTGGATCTAAACCCGCCCGGTGGACTTATCCTTTTGTCGCCGGTGAGGAACAGGCGCGAGATATTCTGGCCAAGACATATGGGCAGATAACGATGATCGATGACGCAATTGGCGGTGTATTGCGAGCGCTTGATCGTCTCGGTCTAAGAGAAAATACGGTCATCTGCTTCATGAGTGATCACGGGGACTATCTCGGTGATCACGGCCTCATGCTGAAAGGTCCGATGCACTACCAGAGCATCATTCGCGTGCCCTTTATCTGGTGTGACCCAAGTTCCAGGTATAACCGCGGCCGAGTTGATAGCCTGGGTAGTACCCTGGATCTCGCCAAGACAATATTGTCAAGAGCAGAGCTACAACCATTCAACGGTATTCAGGGCCGCGACTTGCTCGCAAAACTGGGAGGAGAATCTGAGAAGTGCGAGCGTCCGATACTCATCGAGACCAACACCGCATACCCCTTCCTCGGATTTGATGATGTGGTTTCGGTAACGACGTTGATCACTGACCGATGGCGCTTGTCTGTCTGGCAGGGTTGCGACTGGGGCGAACTCTATGACCTGATAAATGACCGGAGTGAACTCCGGAATCTATGGGCGGACGCAGAATTTGAGAAAATCCGGAGCGAGCTCATGTTGTCGTTGATACAGACCATGCAAGACCACGGGGACAGGTCGCCCTACCCACTTTCCGTCGCCTGACACTTAAGCCTCCTTAAATTATGACTAAAAACACCACTTCCGCCCCAAAATCCACCCAACTCTGGATCGGAGGCGAGAACCACGAGCCGGAATCTGGCCGATATTTCGATGATCACAACCCTCTGGACGATTCAATATATGCTCGTGCAGCCGAAGGTTCGACCGGCGACATGAACCGGGCCGTGCGAACCGCCAACGACGCGTTTGCCGAATACAGAAACAGCCTGGCCAAGGAACGTGAAGCGTGGCTGATTAAGGCGGCCGAGTTATTAGAACAGCGTGAAGATGAATGCGCCGATATCCTGATCGACGAGGTCGGCTCGCCAATTGGCAAGGCCCGCCGCGAGATAGGGCAATCTGTCTCCATCTTGCGGGCCGCGGCCGGATCAACGCGGCAAGTCAGTGGCAAGACGATGCCGTCCGATACGCCTGGACGTCTGAGTATAAGCGTACGCAAACCTGTTGGCGTGGTTGCCGCAATTACGCCGTTCAACGTACCACTTGCAAAAGGTGTGCGCCTAACTGCGAGCCCACTTGCGCTTGGTAATACGGTCGTGTTATTGCCCTCAGAAGAGTCGCCAGTTATGGGCCAATTCCTGGCCCGGTTGTATGCCGATGCGGGGTTTCCTGCCGGCGTATTCAATGTTGTTTCAGGATATGGCTTCGACATCGGCGACGCACTTACCACGCATCCCCTCGTAAGAGTCGTCACGTTCACCGGGTCCTGTTCTGTTGGCAGACACATACAGGAATTATGTGGCCGCGGAGGCAAGCGTGTGACTCTTGAGCTGGGCGGAAAGAGCCCGCTGGTCATAATGAAAGACGCTGATCTTGCCAAGGCCATTCCCGGCGCCGCACACAGTGCCTTCGCTTTTCAAGGGCAAATTTGCATGGCAGCAAGCCGAATCTATGTGGAAAGGCCCATATTCAAGGAATTCATTGACAAATTCTCAAGGACTGCACAATCTTTGGGCAGTGGCGACCTGCGTGACCCAAACACCGTCATCGGTCCTATCATAAATAAACGACAGCGGAACCGTGTACGAAGCCACATTGAAGATGCCATCGCGAAAGGTGCGACGCTCGTTACCGGCGGCAAGTGGGAAGGCAATCGTTGCCAGGCGACCATTCTTGCCGATGTTACAAACGAAATGGATGTTTACGCGGATGAAACGTTCGGTCCGGTTACGTCAGTTTATCCCTTCGACTCACTCGACGAAGCAATCGAAAAATCCAACGACAGCGTCTTTGGCCTGAGTGCCGGAATCTACACTTCGGATCTGGATAGCGCGATGAAATTCGCCAATACCGTTCGATCCGGCATGGTGCATGTCAATGCACCGACAGCGTACGCTGAACCACACGTCCCGTTCGGCGGCGTCGGCGACAGCGGATTCGGGCGAGAAGGGACTGAAGTCGACATAGACCTGATGACTGAATGGAAGTGGATAACAGTGCAGATGTAGGCAAATGCTGAAGGAAACAGTGCATCCATATGAGTATGCCTTCATCGATCTCTGATTGAGCGAATAGCATCGGATACTACTCGTTACGGATGGTTGGGTATTCGGAGTATTCAGCGGCGAATATATATCAACGATTGGAGTCGAGGGCGTGCTTGACTAGCACGCCGCAGTTCTGGAAGCCACCGTTGTTGCACAACCGGACGATCACTGGGGAGAGCGACCTTGCGCGTTCGTCGCTCTGCGTCCAGATACACCCGCGAAGGAAGACGAGATTATTAAATTTTGCCGCGGCAATCTGGCTCACTTCAAATGCCCGATCCGAGTAACTTTCGGCGAACTGCCAAAGACAGCTACTGGAAAAATTCAAAAATTCAAATTACGTGAGTTTGCTCGCGCCTGCCTAGCTGGCAAGCCGTTATCACATGATTTCGGCGAATGTGTGCAAACGTCGTCGGACTTGTACAATCCCCAACACAGAACCCGAAACGAAGGTAATAAACATGCTCAATAAGACGCTGACGCTGGTGTTTACGCTCGGCTTGCTGAATTGCACTCCCGGATATGCGGAAACCAGGATCTATATCCGGGCCGGACAGGTAATCGATGTTGTCGATGGTCGCGCCATTGATAACCAGGTAATTGTCATTGATGAAGATCGAATACAGCAGGTTGGCTCGTCGTCAACCATCGACATTCCCTACGGTGCCAATGTTGTCGATCTAAGTGATATGACGGTACTTCCTGGCCTGATTGATATGCATGTACATTTGGTCGGGGACCATGATGCACACGGATACGCGAGTCTGGCGGCGTCTGTGCCTCGTAATGCCTTATTTGGCGCCGCCAATGCGCTGCGTACAATTAATGCCGGTTTCACCACCG
This sequence comes from Pachydermia laevis, assembly GCA_032355525.1. Classification (NCBI taxonomy): domain Eukaryota; kingdom Metazoa; phylum Mollusca; class Gastropoda; order Neomphalida; family Peltospiridae; genus Pachydermia; species Pachydermia laevis. The sequence goes on from JAULBQ010000022.1 coordinate 9,570, forward strand.
TTAGAAACGTTGGCGGCAGTGGCTACGCCGACATCGCACTCCGTGATGCGATAAATCATGGCGATGTGCCTGGCCCAAGAATGCGCGTGTCCGGTCCCGCTCTCGGAATAACCGGCGGTCATTGTGACAACAACCTTCTGCCACCCGAGTTTCAACAACGATCTGCGGGCGTCGCCGATGGTCCGTGGGAGATTCACAAGAAGGTACGGGAAAACGCCAAATACGGAGCTGATCTGACGAAATTTTGCGCAACCGGCGGTGTCTTATCCAAAGGGACAACGGTTGGCGGGCAACAGTACACGCTCGAAGAAATGGCAGCAATTGTCGACGAGTCACATCGACGAGGCCGAAAAGTCGCCGCTCACGCTCACGGTACTGAGGGCATTAAGGCGGCGATAGAGGCCGGCGTAGATTCGGTCGAGCATGCGAGCAAAATAGATGACGATGGTATCCGCATGGCAATTGCGAATAACACTTTTCTGGTGATGGACGTCTATGTCAGCACCTACATTTTGGAGATGGGTGAATCCGCTGGATTCCTGCCCGAGTCACTCGCCAAGGAACGCGAGGTAGGCCAGGTGCAACGGAATAATTTCCGCATTGCGCACGACGCTGGCGTACGTATGGCGTTCGGCACCGATGCCGGCGTTTATCCGCACGGCAACAACGGCAAACAATTTGCATATATGGTCAAGTATGGCATGACACCGATGGAAGCCATTCAGTCGGCGACCGTTAATGCGGCCGAACTCATCGACTGGCCGGGTGATGTGGGCGCCATCGAAGTCGGTCAATACGCAGATATTATTGCGGTTCGCGGTAATCCACTCGACGATATACGCGAACTCGAGAACGTCGTATTTGTGATGAAAGGCGGTATCGTACAGAAGCGGTGATTATCGCAAGTCTCGCCATCGGCCCACCGGAAACAGAGCCGCCACCAAATATTGTTCCTGATACTGTGTTGGCCCTTCCGTCTTCCTTTCAGTCGTTCCAGCTGGATTCCACGATATTATTGCCCGCGCCCAACTAGCCCGTCGTTTTCATTCGCACAAGTCTGGCAAATGAGTCGTTGACTATATTCGTAATGTCGCGCGTTTTGAATCTGTAATGGTCAATCTCGCGAACTGCCGTAATCTCTGCTGCTGTCCCTGTTACAAATACTTCCAATGCGTTTGCTAGCTCGTCGGGCATGATCGAGCGCTCGTGAACTTTGATTCCTGCTGTCTCTGCCAAATCGATGACAGTCTGCCGCGTAATGCCATTCAGGAAACAATCCGGAATCGGCGTATGCAACTCATCGTCGATGACCAGGAAAATATTCGCCAACGTTGCTTCTGCCACCTGGCCTCTGTAGTCGAGCATTAATGCATCATCGTAGCCTGCTTGCTCTGCAGCGTGCTTGGCCAACGTTGAAGTGATGTAAAGACCAGAAGCTTTTGCAGCGGTTGGCGCGACATTGGGCGGCGGTCGTATCCAGTCGGACGTCATTAGTCGAATGCCAGCCGCTTTCGCTTTTGCACTGTATGGCGGCAATGAATCCCAGGCGGCGATCATCACGTGAATGGTCGATTCCGGTGCAGAAACGGCAATCGTTTCAGACCCTCGCCATGCCAGTGGCCGGATGTATCCATTCACCACATTATTCGCTTTCACCACTTGCCGAGTCGCATCTTCAAGCTCGCCCAGGCTCCAGGGCATTTGCATGCCGAGCAAAGCCGCCGAATCCATCAATCTCTGGGTGTGCTCGTGCAGTTTGAAGACGACGCCATCGTAAGCCTGCTCGCCTTCAAATACTGCGCTGCCGTAGTGCATCGCGTGTGTCAGAACATGAACGTTCGCTTCTGACCAAGCCACCAGCTTACCGTCGAACCAGATCGATCCAGCTTTGTTTTCCATTGTCGCTGCCACAACATACGTCTCTCTTGTCTAAACTGTACAGTGTACGGTCAGGTCTGCTAACCTACCTGACACTCTTCCGCTACGCAACTGGCGTGGCAGCAAAAACACGGCAAGGTAACGTATTGCTGACCGCAAATCTGACAGCACAGATCCGCCAAAAGCGCATCGACGATCACGATCGAACAGCAGCCTCGCTATTCATGCTGGATGCAATAGCCAACACATTCGCCGGACGCAACACCGAAGCCGGGAAAAAACTATTGCACTGGAATGAAAACAGACAGGATGACAACGGCAGGGTGGCATTGGTCCTTGGCGGGCTAACGCACATTCTTGAGACTGATGACTTGCATCGGGCGTCGGTCACTCACCCTGGCTGCGTCGTTGTTCCGGTCGTTTTAGCCCTGGGCCGCAATGCGAAATTAAGCGGCAGTGACTTACTCAACGCAATCTTGCACGGATTTGAGGCTATGTGCCGGGTTGGCATGGCGGCAGGGCGACAGCACTACAAGATCTGGCACAACACAGCGACCTGCGGCCCGTTTGGATCCGCGATGGCCGCATCAACCCTAATTCAACTGCAAGACGAACAGTGCGTGCACGCACTCGGAAATGCGGGTACCCAGTCCGCAGGCTTGTGGCAATTTCTCGACACCGGTGCAATGAGTAAACACCTGCATGCCGGGCGAGCGGCCGAAGCCGGCATCGTCGCGGCTGAGTTGGCGGCATTGGATTTCACCGGTCCACCCGCCATTCTGGAAGGTGATAAAGGTTTTTTCGCCGCCTCCTGCCCCGATGCTGAACCTGGCAAGCTGACAATAGCGCCTGAAGATCCCTGGCAACTGACGCAGACTTCGATCAAGCCCTGGCCGTCGTGCCGGCATACGCATGCAATTATTGATGCCGCGCTGGAACTGCACCGAAAAATTGACGGCCGCGATATCGCGGATGTCAAAATCAATACGTATCAAGCCGCCCTGGATCTCTGTGACCGGCCGAAGCCGGATTCCGTTTATGCAGCCAAGTTTTCCTTGCAACACTGTGCTGCTATCACTTTGCTCACTGGCGAAGTGTCGTTCGATTCGTTTGGCGAAGCCGCACGGCAGCATTCAGGTGATCTTCGCTCAAAGGTTACTGCAGAGTCAACGGAGCCATTCGTCTCCGCATACCCAACCCATTGGGGTGCATCGGTAAGCGTGATACTCGCGAACGGAACAGAAATGCAGGAATCCCGAGTCGACAGCAAGGGGGATCCGGAGCGGCCACTGACAGAATCCGATATGACTGACAAAGCCAATAAACTACTATCCTACTCTGGTCTATCGACCGCAGAGGCGGAGTCCGTGACCAACACGATCTTGAACCTGGCCGAAAACGCATCCCCTGGTGACGATCTCAAGAAAATGATATCAAGCTTGCTGAAAGTCTGATTGAAAGGCATCCATTTCTAATGACACCTAATCTTCCACCACAGCAAAGCCATCCTGAAATCCGTGAAGCGGTGCGAAAACTCTGTGCTGACTTTCCCGGTGAGTACTGGCAGAAACTAGATCGAGACCGGACATACCCAACCGAATTCGTTCATGCCTTGACAGAGTCCGGTTACTTGTCTGTCCTGATTCCCGAGAAATACGGCGGCAGTGGTCTAAATCTCAGCGCTGCATGCGCGATTCTGGAAGAAATTCAAAAGAGTGGCGGCAACGGCGGCGCCTGCCACGCGCAGATGTACACTATGGGGACCTTACTGCGGCACGGTAACGACGATCAGAAATCACGATACTTGCAGAAGATTGCATCCGGCGATTTACGCCTGCAGGCGTTTGGCGTCACCGAACCGGCCAGCGGAACTGATACAACTCGTATTCGCACACGCGCGACGCGAGATGGCAATCACTACGTCATCAATGGACAAAAAGTATTTATCTCCCGCGCCGAACATTCTGACCTGATGATTCTGCTCGCTCGAACGACGCCGCGCGATGAAGTAAAGAAACGCACTGACGGCCTATCCGTTTTCATTGTCGATATGCATGATGCAATTGACAACGGCATGAGCATCACGCCAATCGATACGATGATGAATCATGCCAGTACTGAAATTTTCTTCTCCGATCTGAAGGTGCCTGTCGAAAATCTCATTGGCGAAGAAGGCAAAGGGTTCCGTTACATCCTCGATGGCATGAACGCAGAACGTATCCTGATCGCATCGGAGTGCGTTGGCGACGCGCGCTGGTTTATCGGCAAAGCATCATCGTATGCGAGCGAGCGTGAAGTGTTTGGCCGCCCTATCGGTGCGAATCAGGGCATCCAGTTCCCGATCGCACAGGCCTATGCACAAACCGAAGCCGCATCTCTGATGGTCGACAAAGCGGCAGATCTGTTTGATGCGGGCCTGCCGTGTGGCAGCGAAGCTAACATGGCGAAAATGCTGGCCTCGGAGGCCTCCTGGTTTGCGGGCGACACTTGTGTACAGACTCATGGCGGTTATGGGTTCGCGGCTGAGTACGACATTGAACGAAAATTTCGCGAGGCGCGTTTGTACCGGGTTGCACCGATCTCCACCAATTTGATCCTGTCTCACATTGGCACCCATGTCCTTGGCATGCCGAAATCATTTTGAACATGCCGGCGCTCGACGGGCTATTGGTAGTGACAATAGAGCACGCACTGGCGGCACCATTGTGTTCCGCTCGGCTCGCGGCTGCCGGTGCGAGAGTAATAAAGGTCGAAAGAGCCGAAGGCGATTTCGCGCGAAACTACGATCATGTTGCCCATGGCGAGAGTGCTTACTTTGTCTGGGTAAATCAGGGCAAGGAATCCATAGTCCTGGACCTGAAAGACGCAACTGACCTCAAACTGCTGCATAACATTCTCGAACAAACCGATATCTTTCTTCAAAACCTGGGGCCTGGTGCGGCAGCAAGACTGGGCCTCGGGTCAGATAAACTCGCAAAGAAACACCCTCGCCTGATCGCCTGCAATATCAGCGGCTATGGTGACAGCGGCAAGTACAGCGACATGAAGGCCTATGACATGCTGGTGCAGTGCGAAACCGGGCTGGCGTCGGTAACAGGAGGCCCGAATGAGCCGGGTCGAGTTGGAATATCCATATGCGACATAGCAGCGGGACTGACTGCTTATCAATTGATTCTGGAAGCACTCATTTCAAGAGGGACCACCGGAAATGGGCAGATAATAAACGTTTCAATGTTTGACGCTCTCGCCGAGTGGATGAACGTTCCGTACCTGCACCAGGTATATGGTGGCAAAGCGCCGGAACGAATTGGCATAGCCCATCCATCCATCGCGCCCTACGGGGTGTTCACGACCAGCGATGACGCCCGCGTCGTTATCGGAATTCAGAATGAGCGCGAGTGGACGCGATTGTGCAACGATGTAGGCGGCAGACCCGAGCTCGCAAAAGACCAACGATTTATAAGTAACGCTGCACGAGTTGAAAATCGCGCCGCGCTGGACAGCGCCGTCGGTGACATCGTTCAAGCACTGAGCAAGGAGGAGATCGTTGCTCGACTGCGAGCTTCGGGAATCGCCTTCGCCGAATTGCGTTCAATGGAAGAATTCAGCCATCACCCTCAACTGAAACTTCACACGGCCAATACCGCGACAGGACCGGTTGATCTGATTGCACCCGTTGGGCATCAAAAAGATAAACCGACAGATGTTCCGGCGCTTGGCCAGAACAGCGACGCAATCAGAGAAGAATTCCGGGGACAGTTTACTTAATTGCTTTGGTTCCAGCTGGAACCAAAGCAATTAAGTAAACTGTCTCCGGAATTATTGCTTGCTGTCGCAATCCAAAATTACGTGTAACAACACATTGCAACCCGCTTCCAAATCTTCCGGTTTCGCGTTTTCCGACTCCGTATGGCTCAGACCGTTTTCACATGGCACAAAGATCATGCTCGTTGGAGTTACTCGAGATACATAGACCGCGTCATGGCCAGCGCCACTCACCATTTTCCGGTGACTGTATCCCAATCGTTTGACCGCGTTTGAAACTGCTGTGATGCAGTCTTCATCAAAATTGATTGCCACCGATCCCCATTTATCCCTTAGCACAGCTGAAAAACCGGTGGCGCCGGCTGCTTCCGATACAATTCCTCTAACAGCGGCTTCCAGTCGTTGTAATACCTCGTCATCCGGGTGTCTCAGGTCTACGGTGACATTGACCCTATCAGGTACAGTGTTCCGCGTTCCGGGTTGTGTATTTATCTCGCCGAAAGTGACGCGGGCATCCGAATCGGTGGCGTCGATCAGATCGAAAACCCGACCTAAAATACCGATCGTTGTTTTCACAGGATCCGTTCGCACTTCCATTGGCGTGGTTCCCGCGTGGCAGGATTGACCGTCAACGATCAAGTCATACCAACGAATCCCCTGTACTCCCGTTACTACGCCGATTTGTTGTTGTTCCCGCTCCAGTATCGGTCCTTGCTCGATGTGAACTTCGAATGCTGCTTTGGGCCGGTTTGCGTCAGCGACCAAGTCTCCACGATATCCGATTCGTTCGAGCTCATCGCCAATCGAAAGACCCTGCTTGTCCTGAATCTCATAACTTTCTTCCAGGCTGAATTCCCCGGCCCAAACGCCTGAACCCAACATTGCTGGCGCGTATCGAGCACCCTCCTCGTTCGTCCAGGACACGATATCCAACGGACCATTTGTTTCCAAGCCGGCATCGTTTAACGTCCGAACGACTTCGAGGCCGGCCAGAACGCCGTAAACACCATCAAACCGCCCACCGCTGGGTTGGGTGTCGAGGTGTGAGCCGGCGAGCACCGATGGCAAAGAGGAATCTCTACCGGGTCTTCGTGCGAAAATATTGCCAATCGTATCCACGCGGACCTGGCAGCGTGCTTCTTCGCACCAGCTTACGAATAAATCACGTGCTTCCTTGTCGAGATCCGTCAGTGCTTGACGATCACAACCACCGCCCGACGTTGCCCCTATCTTCGCCATCGTCATCAAGCTTGACCACAAGCGCTCGCCGTTAATTTGCAGATTGCTCACATCATTCATGCCTAACCCCTGTTTCGCGAATCCTCAGCAGATATGTGCCGAAAACGTCCAGTCGAGAACCTGATGATCCTGATCACCACCACCAGGAACGGAACTTGCGAAAGTGAGCGCCCGCAAGGTGCAAATTCCACTCCCGTCTGGCAATGAGGCCTTGCGAACAACGCTGACTTCAGTACGAAGCATGACCCCCTCCAGAACCGGTGCTGTATGAATACAAGAATGCCATGCTGAAATGGCGACGATGCCAGGCAGTGCACGCGACACCTGTGCACAAGCCATACTGATGGTGTGACCGCCATAAACAAGACGCTCGCCCAGGTGACTGGCATTTGCATCTGTGTGAACTCTCGCCAGGTTGAGTGTTGCGCGCACCAGTTCAGGGGCGCAAGAAACGCCGTCCCTCGCTTTGATCAGGAATCTTTGGCCTTCTTTCAGATCCGCAAATGAACGACCCTGAAACGCACGCCGCAATTCCACGAGATCCCAATCGGTAGCGCTAACAGACACAATTTCGTCATCCCGAAGATCCTGACGAAACTCGTCAAAACTATCTTCAAATTTGGCGGCACGTTCAGCGTTTTGACTTGCAATCATCGCGCAACGATAAAATCTCATGATCGCTTCTCCGTCCTGATTCATGACGTTGACGTCCAGCACAACCATTCCGGTCGCATCGCGATTTTTAGCAGCGCGGTTCGCACGCATCGCGACGATTTTGCTATTCGTACGTAATGTATCGCCAATCCAAACGGGTCGAAATTGTACAACGTTACTGTAGAACAGGTTTCCCTTTACACGTTGCGTCGCCTCAGTGCTCTGACCGATCGCGATATTCGCGACCACGCAGTGATGCACGAGTGGTGTCGCGTTTCCCGTCACTCTTGCGCACAGGTGGTGATCCAGGGGCAGCAATTGTCGGTCGCCAAACATCGCTTGATGCAGCAGAGCATGTCCACTCGTGATCGTTAACCCTGGCGCCCGATATTGCTGGCCTACTGCAAGATCTTCAAAATACGGTGCGTCAACGTCGATATCCTCAAGTTCAATACCCTTCGACTCCATGGTCATGACATTCGATTTTCGTACACCGGATAACCTGACCCGGAGTCGCAAATTAGATCGATAAAGAATGGACTGTTGGACGCAAGAGCCCTGGCAAAGGACTGGTCCAGGTCGCCGGGGTTTTCCACGCGAACAGATTCTGCGCCAAATTCGGACGCTATGTTTGCATAGTCAATTTTTGGCAAGGATGTCCCGATTGCGCACCCATACTTCGACTTCTGGACCTGGCTCATCATTCCGTACTCGCTGTCGTTCAGATTGACAATCAGAGTCGGCCCACCTGACTCGATAAGCGTCGACAAGTCCGCCATAGACATAAGCAGACAACCGTCGCCTGTGACGCAAACCAATCTACGCGAAGGAAACGCCGTACGAGCCCCCACTGCGGCGGGAATCGCAAATCCCATACTGGCCCAATCATTGCCACCGATCAGTGATTGCTCGTTTCGGGCCGCCAAAACTGACCGCGCCCACACTTCGTGGGATCCTGCATCGAGCAAGGTAATCGTATCGTCGGCGAGAAGTGGCGCAAGAATCGTTAGTGCGTATCCGAAATGCAGTGGGCTCTGCTCGCCGTACTGTTGCAGATCTGCAATCATTTGCCCGACGCTGTCACGTCGAATATTGGCCGGCGAGATAACATCAGGTCCGGCAATGCATATGCCGGATAGCTCTTCTGCGATAGCCTCCATCAGTTCAGACAAATGCACAGAACTACCGGGCGAATCCGAATCCGGGCTTTGCGGCTCGATCTTAATGACAGGATCAGTGAAAATCGATTCAAGCAGCCTGCAATTCTGGCTCCCCGAATCAAAGCCTATCGCTACGCAACAGTCTGCGCTCATTAACGTATCGACTGCGAATGGCCCAAATTGGTGATCATGCAAGACACCCGCGTAGCAAGGACTATCATCTGGAATCACTCCCAGCGCATCTCTTGTGACGACGATGGAACAATTTTGTTGTGTCGCAATTTCCATGATTACTGCCGTTGCGTCAATCCCCCGCACACCCTTGTCGAGCACAATTACTGGCGAGCGGGCACTGCGAAGCTGCTCAACTACGCGGGCGACACAATTCGTGCTGAATCGTTCAGGCTCGGCCACCAGTCGGATGTACTCGCCAACGTCCTGGTGCGCCGAATTCTGAAATAGATTCCAGGGCATTTCCAGGTAAACAGGCCCTGGGCGATCCGATCTCGCGATTTGAAATGCACGTGCAACATCCGTCGATAATGTCGAGATCGACGAAACTCGAATGCTCGCCTTCGCAACAGGTTTGACGACCTCGGTGCAGTAATGCTCCTGCTCGAGACCATGCAAGTCGAAGCTCGCGGCATCCACAGGCACACCACCCGATATGCAAACAACTGGCAAAGCGGAAAACCGGGCCTGTGCCAGGCCGTTCATGGCATTCAGAACGCCGGGTCCGGCCGTTGTCACACAAATGCCTGTCTCGCCGCTCAACTTAGCGTAGGCGGCGGCCATGAACGCGGCACCGCCCTCGTGTTTGGCCGCTATCGTGCGTATGGTTGGTTCCGCGTATAGCGCTTCGAAAATATCAACTACATGCGAGCCAGTCACACCAAAAACATCCGTGACGTCTTCGGCAACTAGCGCTTTCGCGACGACAGCACCGGCAATTGAATTACTCACACTGGCTTCCCGCGTTCAATCTAACCCCAAAATGACCGGTCAAAAACCTCTACCGTCCCGTCGTGATATTCGAGACCTCCGGGATGATCATATTGAATAAGCAACGGCCCGTCGATATCGACGAAATCGCATAGCTGCGCGATAACAAATGAAGGTGCCATGCTCAATGACGACCCAATCATGTTGCCGACCATCAATTTGCATCCCTGGTCTTTGGCAGACCTCGCCAGTTTCAACGCTTCGGTTAAGCCGCCTGTTTTATCCAGTTTAATATTGATCATACTGTAGCGTTTGATTGCGACCTCAAGCTCACTGGTATCGAGGCAGGATTCATCGCCAGCCAGTGTAATCGGAGAATCAAACCCTTCCAACTCCGAGTCCCCGCCGCGCGGTAGCGGTTGCTCAACCATGCTGATATCAAGCTCCACACAGTGCGGCAATACCTCCTTCAACATGTCGAAAGTCCAGCCCTGATTGGCATCGACCACGATTTTTGCGTCAGGCCTGGCCTGTCGAATGGCAGTTAGTCTTTCGACGGGTTCGTTGCCATCCAGCTTGATTTTTAGAACAGGATACTCGCTGGCTGCAAGCGCGTTTGCCGCCATTGCCTTCGGCGTATCTTCTATACCGATCGTAAACACGGTGGTGACCGGTTTTGGAGAAATCCCCGTCAATTCCCAGATGTCTTTGCCTGACGATTTTGCCTCGAGATCCCAAAGTGCACAGTCAATCGCGTTGCGAGCACCGCCGGAGGGCATCAATTCAAGTAGTTCTTCTCTGTCAATACCATTTGATATTGCCGTCGCAACGCCATTGATCTGAGCACTGATCGATTCAACGGTTTCACCTGTGTAGAAAACGCCCTGCGCCTCACCACGACCAAAATAACCATCTCGCCCAAGAGCCACCACCACACTTCTGCTCGAAGTCCACTCCTGCCCGCTAATTCGAAACGGTTTTTTGAGAGAACGATCTTCGATATGCACGCTCAGTTTTGTAGTCATATTATTTAGCGCTCAAGTTCAGTTGACAACCATAAATTGTGCGATAGCATCCGAGCCATTCGCAACAGGATCGACACAGGGCAATCCGGTCTCTACAGCCAGCGACTCCAGGTAATCATTACGCTCACTCTCGGATAGCGATGATGTATTGAAACTAAACCCGACAAATCGCACGTCTTTGTTCGTTAATCGGGCAACCTGCAAATTTAAGTCCATGCATTCTGCGAATGTTGGCAACGGATAGTCCGGCCACCCCTCTATCTCTTTGCGGCCCACTTCATGACACAAGACCAATGCATCGGGCTGAGAACCATGAGTCAGCCCAAGGCTAACACCTGCATAACCCGGGTTGAAAAGCGAGCCCTGCCCTTCAATCACGTCCCAATGATTCTCTTCATTAGCTGGAGAAACCAGCTCAGCGGCTCCTGAAATAAAATCGGCCACGACGGCATCAACACCAATGCCGCTTCCGGCGATTATGATCCCGGTCTGCCCTGTTGCCCGAAACGTGGCCCTTGTGCCTTGCTTGTTTAGCGCCTCGGCCAATGCAAGTGCCGAATATTTCTTACCAACGGCGCAGTCTGTTCCGACCATCAATACACGTTTGCCGGATCGCCTGGCGCCTGACGCGACGGGCAGCCCGTTCGGCGGCGTACGAACATCAATTAGTGCGGAGCCGCTCAGCTTCGCGGCTTCAATGAACTGCGGCATGTCGTTCAGTTTTGAGTGCATGCCGGAAACGATGTCCATACCAGCTTCGATCGCATCTTTCAAAACGCCCACCCAGTGTGATGGCAAACTACCACCCACTAATGCGACACCAATAACTAGACTCTTGACTCCAGCTGCTGCTGCTTCTTTGATCGTTAGTTCTGGCACGCCGAGATCGACTTTGCAGTCTGGCAATCGAATCTGTCCAGCAACCAGATCGGGGCACCAGTGTACCAATCCCATGCCCGTCTTGGCGTAGGTTTGGTCAGCAATATCGCCCATAAAAATTAAATAGGGTGTTTTGAGCTGTACGGTTTTTGTTACTGCCAAAGACTCACTCTCCATTTTATTGGTCGCCTGCAGAGAAAGGGTCCTCAACAAACGGCCAGATATTTTTCCGCAAGTTTTGATACGGAATCTTTTTAAGATCCTGCATCAAAGCCCCGGGACTGTCGAGGTAAATTACCTCTGTCGCTATCGGCGAAAACGCATCATAGAAGTGCTGACTGGACTTGACCACGACTATCTTTTTGATTTCGGGGTCGATTCCAACGTTGGTAAACAGATCAACTCCCAGTGTCTGGCTTCGAATCGAAGAAAGTACAACTTCTATTCCAGCGCATCGGATAGCGGCACAATCGCCGAGTGAGGATGAAGAGTCGGCGAAGGTTTGGTGAGCATCCCGGCACAAACCCGTTATCGTGACCTCGCTGTCCAGTGGTTCTCCCGAGGTAGCACCCATCTTGCCGCCAATTTGCATCGACAATTCCGCGCCGACACCCGCGTCGAATGCAACCTGAACTGAAGCCGGGTCCCAAATAGCTCCCAGACACGCATTCTTGATGCCTTGCGACAACAACGATTTCAATACGAAAGTTGAATCGCCCGGCGCGCCGCCGCCAGGGTTATCGGCAGAGTCGGCGAGCACTATCGGACCTGCCGGTGCATTATTGGCTCTCGAAATCGCAGATTCCATACCTTCCATCGGCGAATTTGTCTGGTCGCGGATCGCGAACAACTCCATGCCAAGTTCCTTCGACAGCGCATCGCCCTTCTGCTGTTCATTGTCACTAACGACCAGAATCCGGGTCCCGCCTTCCGCAACATCGCCCCACGGGAATCCGTGAGCAACAGAAATTGACAAAATTCCATCAGCACCTTCAAGGCCCTGTAATTTCTTGACGAATCCTCGCATGGGCTCTTTGGTTGTATGGTAGATGCTCAACATGTGGCAATCGAAGACAGACATGCGTGGCCGAATATCCTTGTTAACGGCTCCTGCCACAATGTCCAGCAGTTCCTCGGCCCGTTCCAGAAAATCTATGTGTGGATACTCTTTGAAAATAACAATAGCGTCGGCGCTTTCCACCATCTTGTTTGTGAGGTGGCAATGGGGATCAATTTCGAGCCCGATTACGACATCCTCGCCAACGACCGCTCGAACACGGTGCAACAAGTCACCTTCGCAATCCGGATATCCTTCTGCAACCATGGCTCCATGCATGCTGAGCACGACAGCATCAAGCGGCATCGCCGCGATAATTTGACCAATGATCTCATCTCGCAGGACTTCGTAGTCGTACCGAACCGTAATGCCTGCCGGCAACGCACCGGCACAAGTACCTTCTATCACTTGCCAACCCTGCGAATGCGCGCGCTGTCGCGCCACCCAAAGTGGTGCCGTAAATTCCAGAGGTCTGTCGGGATGCTCTCCCGGTCTGTACAGATTGTATTCCGCAAAACTCGACATTGAAGTCGGAACTGGCGAAAAGGTGTTGGTTTCAGTACCCAACGCTGCCGTGAATATCTTCATGATCGTAATTTCTGCCTGGCAAGGTTGATGATTGCCTGGCGTGGCGTAAATGAATTTTCAGATAGCGAAGCATACCTTCCGCCCAGTCTGCCTTACAACAAGGCAGACGGCGCCGACTGGAGAGATACGACAAAATCTGCTGGTTATCATCCTCAGTATCGATACAATCCGCGCATGGACTCAATTATCGTAACGGGCGGGCCCGTTTTAAACGGCACCGTATCCGCCAGCGGCTCGAAAAATGCCGCCTTGCCCATTTTGTTTTCCTCTCTGCTCGCAAGCGGAAAACACACATTCAACAATGTTCCCGAATTGCGTGATATCGATTCGACCGAGTTATTGCTCCGGTACCTGAATTGTGAAACTGAGCGCGATGGCAATACGCTTCTTGTCGTTACTGAGAAACCGAAAGAATTGGTCGCCCCCTACGACATCGTGCGAAAAATGCGCGCCAGCATCCTCACGCTGGGCCCGTTACTAAGTCGTTACGGTGAGGCGAAAGTCAGTCTTCCCGGGGGCTGTGCGATCGGCTCGCGACCGATTAATTTGCACGTGGAGCCTTTGCGACAACTCGGTGCCGAGATTGATATCGAAAACGGCTACGTCATCGCCAAGACGAAACGATTGGTCGGAACGCGCATCCTGTTCGAGACCGCAACCGTTGGCGGCTCGGAAAACATCATGATGGCAGCGACACTGGCCAAGGGAACCACGGTTTTGGAAAACGTCGCCAAAGAACCCGAAGTTGTCGACTTGGCGCGATACCTGAAGAGCATGGGCGCCAAGATTGATGGTGAGGGAACGAGCGTCATCACCATTGAAGGTGTAGACGAGTTGCATCCTGCAACGCACAATATTATTCCCGACAGGATCGAGGCTGGCACATTACTCATTGCCGGTGCGATCACCGGCGGTGACGTTACTGTGAACAAGTGCGTGCCCTCTGATCTGCAGGCGCTTATCGACAAATTGCGCGAGAGCGGTTTCGAGATCGAAACCGGCGACGATTACGTTCGAGTGTTGCCTTGTAGTGAATGGCGCGGAGTCGATATTTCGACGGCACCACACCCCGGGTTTGCGACCGACCTGCAAGCTCAGTTTATGGTCCTGATGACCCAGGCAAAAGGCACGTCCGTCATCACAGAGGGTATTTTCGAAAACCGCTTCATGCATGTGCAGGAACTGGTGCGACTCGGTGCTGATATTGCGCCACTAACGCAAGTCGCGGTGGTACGCGGTCATCGCCACAAACTGGGCGCCGCACCGGTCATGGCAACGGACCTTCGTGCCAGCGCTTGTCTCGTATTAGCCGGGCTCGTTGCTGAAGGCGAGACCAGGGTAAATCGAATCTATCATCTCGACAGAGGATACGAGCGACTGGAAGAAAAGCTCGCTAGCCTTGGGGCAAAAATCAAACGCACTCACTAGCAATACTCGTCAGGTGGCACCCACGTATGTTGTCTCAACGCCGGTCGACGGTCGCGTCAATAATTCGTAACCAATCGTATTTGAGTGCTTCGCTACCTCGTTCACGCTCAAGCCATCGCCCCACAAAATAACAGAATCACCAACCGCGACATTTGCGTGATCGGTCAAATCAATTGAAATCATGTCCATCGACACCGTGCCGACCAACCGTGCAATCTCGCCATTTACAAGCGTCGGCGTGCCGTTATTTGCTGATCTTGGATAGCCGCCAGCATAGCCGATGCCAACAGTTCCGATTGTGGATTGTCGCGACGCGGTCCACCGGCCACCATAGCCGACAGTGCTGCCGGCACTCACTTGTCGAATGGACAGTAACCTGGATGTGAACGTCATAGCCGGTTTCAATTGTGCCGCATGGTCGTCCGATCCCGAAAACGGCGAGTTCCCATAAAGCATATAGCCCGGCCGATTCCAGTCTGCATGTGTTTTTGGCCAGGCCAGGATCCCGGCGGAATTACAAATGCTCAGTGGCAATTTATATGTGGATGCACACTCTTTCGCTACCTTGGCCTGTATCTCGGTTTTATTGCTGGTGCGATCGTCCGCGGACGACAGATGCGTGCACAAAACGGTCTGCTCATTGAAGTGTGGCGTTGATTTCATGCGTTCCAATACGTCAGGCAGCTCATCCACATCGAAACCGAGTCGATGCATACCGGTGTCGACCTTAATCCAGCAGCCAAGCGGCGCTGGCAAATCTGCGTCCAAGAGGTTAGCGACCTGCTCGTGATTGTGCATCATCAGCCAAAGATCGTTCTTCACCGCTGCGTCTATGCCATCCGAGGCACAAGACCCCTCCAAAACAAGTATGGGCCTTTGGATGCTCGCATCCCGCAGCTGCATCGCTTCCTCAACCGTTGCAACCGCAAATGCAGGGACTTGCGACTGCAGGGCAAGCGCCACTTGTATCGCGCCGTGTCCATAGGCATTTGCCTTGATCACTGCAACATTCTTTGATTCTGGCGCAAGCTGACACGCTAATGCGAAATTCCCTCGAATCGCGTCCAGGTCAACAATCACTTTATTCTGCCGATGCACCAACGATCTCCTTGCTAAATGCCGTAGTCGTCTACAGGATAATGATTCCAGCAACCAGATACATAAGCAATGCCGCCAGACCACCCACTACAGCATACGGCAGCTGCGTTCGGACATGCTCAAGTAAGTCGCAACCAGATGCGATTGCCGACACCGCTGTAGTATCGGAGATGGGCGAGCAATGATCGCCGAACACGCCACCCCCAAGTATCGCTGCCAGCAACAACGACGGCTGCAGATCCAGACCGATCGCCAGCGGCATTCCTATCGGCACGAGGATGGCGAAAGTGCCCCAGGACGTACCCGTCGAAAAGGATATTAGTGCGCCAGCGACGAACAGCATTGCCGGAATAATAAATATCGGCAAATAGGCTCCGACCAGTTTTGAAATGTAGGCCCCGGTGCCGAGATCACCCAGGCTCGAACCCAACGCCAGAGACAACAAAACGATAGCAACCAGGGGCAATAATTCTCCCATGCCCTCGAATGCGATCTTCACAAGTTCCACGTGCCGGGTTCTTCCGGCCAAGAGCATTTGTGCATAGGCGACGGCACATGCGAGCGTAGTCGCATACAAAACAGACTTCGATCCACTGCCCGCAGCAAGAACACCATCACCCGTCCAGAACATGAATCCAACCATGCCGAAAATCATGATGGCGAGCGGAATCACCATGAAACGTGCTTTTGTCGCCGCGACGTCCTCGTGTCCGGACATCTCTGAGTGGGCAATCGCCTCGCTACGCGCCAATGGCCCGTATAGTTTTCCGGTGCTTGCTGTAAAGAAGACTATAAGCAACGTTACGATCGCATAGAAATTCAGGTGGACTGTTCCCCATAGCACGGACGCCGACGACATGCCGAACTCGTAGTTGTTCAGCAAGCCCAGGACAAAAGCCCCCCAGCCGTTTAAGAGAATCAAAATACAAACAGGCGCCGATGTGCTGTCAATGATGTAGGCCAGCTTCGCGCGGCTTAGACCAAAGCGGTCAAACAGCCCACGAGACAATATGCCGGCGGTCAACACACTCAGATTTGACTCGACAAAAATCACGAGGCCCACAGCACTGGTCATTAAAGACGCCTGTCTTCCGTTCTTGACCAGCCCGGAATTGATCAGGCTTGCAACCATTGCCGTCACGCCGCCCGAACGGCGCATTAAGGCCAATAGCGCGCCAATCATAAGACTGAAAATGAGTATGCGGGTGTTATCCGCGCTTGCGAATACGCCGACAATTCTTTCGATCGTATTTACCGCGGCGGGTGCCGACGAAAACCAGCTGAAGGTAATCTGCAAAATTTCAGATGAGAAAATAGCCAGCAGCAACGCGATGATGACTTCCTTGCGCCATATCACTACCGCAATAGCAACGATTGGCGGTACTACTGATAGCCACTCCATATCAGTGCTGAATCCTGCCCCGCACAATCATCATTTCCGCCCGCTGGGCGTTGTCAATTCGCCCGCAGGGCGGGCTCCTACAATTTTTTTTGGCACTTGTAGGAGCCCGCCCTGCGGGCGATTGCGAATAGACGAGATAGCAGTGGATTCATCCCCCATTTTGTAACATGTGTGTCAGCAATGCCTGCGACAGCTCGCCAGTCTCCAACAATCCTTTGCTTTTCTGATATTCCTTCACGGCGCCCGTCAGCTCAAGACCAGCATCCCCAATATCGCCTGGCTTATACCCAAGACGAATCAGCGACTTCTGTGTTTCGACAACCAGTGTTTGATTCACCGCTTTTTGTGGCGCTGCAGCCGCTTGTTGTTGTTGGATTCGCTGTTGTTCGGCTTGCTGGCTTGATTGCCACTCTGCCTGTCTTTCATGCGCCGCCTCAGTTCGCTGCTTCTCTTTCTTTTCGCGCGACGCTGCTTCACCTGCACCAATCAGTCCGCCGATTACAGCCCCTGCAGCGGCGCCATTGCGCCCGTCAACAAGATTGCCAACAATTGCACCGCGCAGTGCGCCACCCAGGCCGGCACCGAAAATACCGGCCTGAACTGAATACGTTACGAAGACCAGCGAGACGAAAAGAGCAAAAGAGATAATGAATTTGTTGTTCATATCAGATCTCCTCCTTTATGCCATCGGTCCAGAACTCGGATACAGACCTGCCTTCTGCGGTAGTTATGTCGACTTGCCCGTCTGGCCAACCGTTCTTGAAAATGCCTGCGAGCACACGACCGTCAACGTCGGTATATCTACCCTCTCCTTCCGGCAGGCCATTGGCGAATTCGCCTTCATAGACAGATCCATCCGCAGCTTCGTATCGACCTTTTCCTGAAAAGTCTCCGGAAGAAAAATCTCCTTTGTAATAGTCGCCCTCGGTACTCAACCACTCGCAATCGCCTTCAATCTCATTGTTTTGAAATTTGCCGCGATATTGCTCGCCATTGCCCAGGATCAGGTGTCCTTCACCGTGCATCTTCCCGCCCAGGAACTTACCGGTGTACTGATCGCCGTTAGCAGAAGTGAATATTCCCTCGCCCGATAAATCGACTGAATTTAAAGTACCAATAAACGTTCCTCCATCGGCACCAATCGCTGAAGTCTGACCTGAAATTTCATTGTCCTTGAATACAGCTTCATAGCGATCAAAGCCGCCCTCTTCTGCCGCTACGTAAATCACGCCATTTCCGGACGCCTTGCCGCCTTTCATCTCGCCTTCGTATTGCCCGGCAAGGTCGCCGTCTTCGGTCCAGGTCAATATGCCGTTGCCGCTCGCCCGATTGTCGCTGTCGCAATCACCTGACCAGCTGACCAAGACTGTTGATGTTGGGTCTTCGTCATCGTAGACAGTGCACCCTGTCGCCGGATCTGCGTGCCAGGATTCTGCCATTGCCAGACTGGATACACTCAGTATCAAAAACAGGCCTGACATTCGCTTCAAGATATTCATATCAACTCAATCCTGTTTCGAACGAAAATACGCCTCACCATATTGCCACATTCTTAGAACGACCATTCCCATTGAAGGCGAAACCGAACATTCGTATCGGTCTCCGGCGCCAATTGCCGGTTAATCCAGGCCAAATCCGTGGTTAGCTTGTTCCGATGTCCGTTGAAAAACCAGTTTGCCGCCACCGAATACTCCCGCTCTCGATCTCCGGAAATGTCCCGATCAAGATCGATGTGGGCGAATCGCGCCGCGAACTCCAGCGGCTCCGGCACCGCATCCCAGATCTCTGAAAAGAACATGCCGGCCTGAACATAGACTCCTAGTAGATTCTGGTCGCCACCATTCACACGATCCTCAATATTCTTCCAGTGCAACTCTTGCTGCCATGAAAAGCCATGACCTTGCCATGCTGTTTCGACCAGTATCTGCTGAATCCGATACTGGTTCGGCCGAGCATCAACATATCCGGGCAACTGACCACCACCGTTACTGGAGAAACTCGTATACGCACTGTTGCCAGAAACAAAAGCAAAAGCAACAGAACCTGCCGGCGAATCCCGTTTGCTCAAATTGCTTTGACTGAAGGGAAGAACGCGCCCGGAGAAATTCCATTGATAACGTGCAAGCCACAGCCCGTCGGCATCCTCAAGATCTCCACCACGGCCTGCGCCGCTCACCCTGCCGAGCCAGTAACTCGAGTCCCATTTTTGCCCTTGTGCAATTCTTCCTGAAGCCATTAACCCTTTTTGACGATCAATTGTGAACCACGGTGTCAGAATAGATCGATCAGCAAACTGTTGTTTGCCGGATGAGTCAATACGCTCACGGTTGAACTCAGATTTCCATTGGCCCGCCCGCACGC
>JAULBQ010000023.1:0-13610 GCA_032355525.1 Pachydermia laevis
ATTTGTAGTTGAACCTACAATTTGACCTGCTTTTAGAGTAAAGATAATGTCAGCTCCGTCATCTACCTTAGCATTTGTCGCTAAAATGGATAGGTCTTTATTAACTCCTGCTCCAACATCAATTTTAATCTGTCGTTGCCACACAATATCTGTTTTACCGTTATCTACCATGACAACTTTATTAACTGGTTTGTTAGAAGTCAATCTTACGTTTTCTTTGTCTGATACGTGATAGGTAACTCCTTTGTCTACAATGTTAATCATTTGTTGTCCTTATAACGTAATTGTTACAGTTTTAGTAGCTGCATCATAAGCAACGTTAGCTGTTCCTTTAGGACCAGTAGCTCCATCCGTTCCATCTTGACCTTTTGCTCCAGTTGGACCACGTCCACCGTCTACACCATCGTTACCTGCTGCACCTTGTTGACCTGTCGCTCCTGCTGGACCCTGTGCTCCGACTGGACCTTGAGCACCTACGATACCTCTAGGACCTTCAGGACCTTGAATGTGTCCAAGATTATGCCAAGCTGATGATACTGAGCTCCATACATGCAAATCACCATCTGCAGTAACCATGTATACATCACCATCATTTGCGTTCAGTGGTAAATCTGCTGCAGTTGCTACAGTTTGTTTAAGATGAATTCCGTCACCTTTTTCACCTTGGTCTCCCTTTGCTCCACTAACACCTGTAGCTCCATTACTACCAGCGTCACCTTTTGGTCCTTGAATACCTGCATTACCTTGAGGACCCTGAACACCTCTTTGACCATCATGTCCTGCACTACCTGCATTACCCTTAGGGCCTAATTTACCCATCAATCCTGTAGGACCTTGTGGGCCTTGGATATGACATAGTTTATTCCATTTAGCACCTGCAACTGAATACATATACAGTTGACCTTCATCTACTACAAACACAGTATTTGCATCAGTCGATGTTTGTGGAAGTCCAGTTTTTGTTGCTACTGTACTAGAAATAGATACTCCAGTTCCAGTAGCTCCCGTAAGACCAGGATTACCTGCATCTCCCTTATCTCCTTGGTCACCCTTAATACCACGTGGTCCGTCTTGTCCGTTTTGTCCTTGAATTCCTTCAGGACCTTCTTTACCTTGGATACCAGTTAATCCGATTAATCCTTGTTGACCATTCGAACCTGTATGACCTGCAACACCTTGAGGACCCTGAATATGTCCAGTATCTACCCATGTTGTTTGTTGTGCATGCCAAACATATAAGTCACCGTCTGCTGCAACAAAATATGCTTGTCCATCAACTGCTGTTGTTGGTAAATCACCTACTGTCTGTACAGTTCCAGTTACATTAAGACCTGTACCAACATCGCCTCGTAGTCCTTTAACACCTTGTACTCCCGCTAGACCTTGTTTTCCAGTTGGTCCTTGTGGTCCAGTAAATCCTTGTTTACCGATTGGTCCATTAGGTCCTGCTACACCACGTGGACCTTGGTCACCCTTAACACCTTGAGGACCACTTGAATTACTAGATGCATGTAGGTAGTGAGCTACACTAAAATCTCCAGTATTGACCACTGTAAATGTTCCATCTCCGTTCGAGATATAACGCTTAACATATGTTCCGTAGGCTTCATGAGCTAAACTTTCCATTGACATACCAGTTGCTAGAACTTGAAAATATTCAGCTTGAGTCTTTGTCAACTTTTCTTTAATAAGTTGTACTTGACTATCAATAATATCTTTCATTTTTTTAATGTCTGGAAAAAGTTCATCTCTGATTAGTCTTAGTAAACTAATAAACTCTGGTATTTTATCTTGCATCTTCTATATCCTTTACGTGGTCATATTCTGAATTTGTTAAGTCAATCAACTCGCCACTTGGGATTTTATCAATTCCATGAGGAGTGTCATTATACATATCCATAAATAATCTATCTAGAGACTCCATCATCTCCATGTCCTCTGGTCTTGTAGGAATTGGGTGCATAATACACTTGTTACCAAGTAGCACCTGACCTCTCAACACCTCGTATGAGTTACCATAAGCATCAGGATTTGTACAACCTGTAGCTACACTACCTACTGGAACTCCATGATTAAGTACTCTCATACCTCTATTCATGATGGTTGTTGCAGCACTAGCTTGATTTGTAATAGAGAAAGACATTCTTTCTTCGTACTGAACAAACTTGTTGAACATTTCCATTTCGTCATCACCCATATCATCAAGATTATCCGTTGCAAAAGCCCATAAACATTTATGAACAAAAGCTTCAGTCCACAAAAACTTTTTACCAGTTGTTGATGGAAGTATCTCGAACGGATAGTCTTCCTTGAATGCATCTTCAAGTTCTGATAGTCCTACTCCTATACTAAACTGCCCTTGAGCATTTAATCTGTTTTCATTCACAATAAACTTGTTTTGCATTTTCTGAGTTATATATGCTACTTTCATAGGAATACCTCGTCTGGGTCTCTATTTGGTGGGTTAGATGACGCTAAGTCTAGAGAAGCTTCAATTTGAACTTTGTCGTTATTCTCTATTTCAGTGTAATATAATCCCATGTAAATCTTAGCTCGTTGTGTCTCGAGCCCTGCCATCATCATTAACGCTACAGCATCTATTAATGACTCATCCATGTCCATATCATCAGTTTCTAAGATTGGTTTCTTAGGAAATCTAATATAAGCATCAGTGTCAAACTTGCGTAATATGCGTTGTCCTACTGGGCTATTAACTAGCAATGTAAGAGGTAATGTATCTTTAGCTACTCTTTTCATAGCTGCATATACTTTCTCAATATAAACTTCATCTATTACGGATGGTTTACGTTGAGTACTCTTAGATGCTAGAACAACTCCAAACTCTTTAAAGTTCATTTTTTCTCCTTATAAGTAGTAGCTTCCGTCTACACTATCTTCATCGTCGAAATCATAACCATACGAGTCACCTTTTACTTCTGTACCACTAGACGCATTAGGTGTGATAATAAATTCAGGGTCTAAGAAGTTAGCAAGACAATCCACAGCATCATCATGAGCTGTAGTCTTACCCGTTCTAATATAACCCATCATTTCATATCTCAGCTCAGCTATTGCTGCCTCGTCTATATCCGTAGGAAAGTGAATATGCCCCATCTTCATCTTTGGTTGAAGTGCACTAATTCTTAATTCTTTTGATATAATCGAGTTATTTGTCAGTGGTTCATAATTAAAATATGTACCTGTCTGTATCATTCTTTGTTCGATAAAGTGGTCTAGAACTTGCTGCAATGCAGCTTTCTCAGCTCTTGTGTATAACGGCTTGAACATTGATACGTGTTTAAATAGAACGTCCATTGTTTCTGACGGGTTCATTCTAGCCACGTCACATTTCACTATAAACCAATGCCCTTCTTTCGTTACTGCAATAGTAATTACTACCGTAAAGTCACCACTTTGCTTCTTTGAGACAGCTAAATCCATCGTTGTGAATATGTTGCACTCATTGAGCTGGCTTTTAAAACCATGATACTCATAGTCTTTAAACCATCGTTCTTCAAATATTCTCATATCATCATTTACTACTTCCAACATCATCTCCCTATAAAAATCTGCTTCAGCTCCAGCTGCTTTCGCCTCTCTGAACTGTGCCATAATACGGGCTGGTGTGAATTTGTCTTTCCACGACGATACTATTTCACTCTCGGGACAAGGAAATACGTTCGCTACAGGGAACTTAACACTCTTGTATTCTGGACTTCTTAACATTATCATCAGCAAGTCATCATCTGTCATTGGAGTTCCAATAACTATCTTCTTGTAATGAGCAATATCAACACTATTCGCAACTGTAGAATAATACCACGTTACGAGTTTCTTACGCTCAGTTTCAGATGTTAAAATGTTATCCGTTAGAATATCATCAAAAATTAACAACTGTGGTCTATGACCGTCTTTCTTGGTACCACGCATTGACTGCCCTGCACCTTTTGCTTGAATATGTATCTTGTGACCATCTCTATTTTCCCAACATATATAGTCAACTTTATCTGCAATTACCTTCCCACGTCTATCCGTTGCCAAAACCAAAAATTCTTGCAACACTTCACTATTATCCCATAAATCACGTACACCCTTGAGTTGCTCAATAGCTTGCTCAATTGTAGCTGAGAAAATAACTAGATTATGTACAATTCCAAAGTTGTCTAAAAACCCTGTAACTGCAACATAAATTGGTAGGTAGTTGGTAAATACTGTAGACTTTGCTCCACCACGATGAACCATAGCCTGAACGTTAATATCTTCACACCCTAATAGTTCATCAACCATTTGGTAATGCATACGTGGTGTTTTGTGTTCTTCTTTACTGATGTTGAGGTTAACCCAACTAAAAAACTTGACAGACATAGCCAAAGGCATATATCCTACTTCATAATCAGGTCTTGTAAAGTGTTGTACTCTTGTGTTATGTAATAAGCTTGACATCTACTATATTCCCCTCTTCATTAATCATGTAACCTGCGTCTACTAATCTGTCAATCTTAGCTCCCAGTTGATTAACTAAAGATTGACCTGTGCTGTCTTCTGTATTGTAATTAAATTCAATCATTTTCTTCTCAGCTTTAATATAAGGCTGCAATGCTTTAGTCGCATCAATCTTCTCTCTGTGTGTAGCTCCTACGTCATTGATTATTGACATATTTGTACCAATTATACGCTTGATTTCTGACATGTATAATGAATTGTCTTCAGGACGCATATACATAATCAGTTCCTGTATCCACTTAGCTCTGTGGAATTGTGAAGAAACCTTCGCTGCATCTAAAGGCTCTGCATTAAACGCCTGTGCATAAGCTTTTGTTTTACTCATAGTTCCGTCTAGTGTGTATCCCACATAAGATAGTCCTTTGATAAATCTGTCTTCGTCTATATTAAAACGCTGTCTGATTTGTTTTAAAGCTTCTTTATCTTCTAACAATAGTTTATATTGTTCTGTCATTTCTGCATCAGCCATTTCAGCTCCTTTTAGTTTGTTTGCTCTAAGTACGACTATACCGTCCTAATGTGAAATCATAAGGAATGTCTAGGTCTTTTATGTTTTTTAAGTGTAAGCATTTTATGGGAGGAAAATGTCTTGTTAAAGGTAAATATGTCTAGGACGATATAGCCTTACTTAAAGCAAATAGAGCCCACAGCTTATGCTGTAGCTCTATATGGTGTATGCATCTGAGAAAATTGAGCCTTTCTCTTTGCACGTTCTATTTCTATGTACATGCCCATTACGGCAAGTTCTTTTAGTGGCATCTTTGGACCATCATCCATTTCCATTAATTGGCTCATCTCTAATAGAGTGAACATATTCATGTCTGAATCAACGGCTGTTCTGACTGCTTTCTTGAGCTCCCCACGCCCTGCATAGTCAATCATTTCCACATATGCTTTCTTTACGTTTATTTGTACCATATCATTTTTTGTGTTAGCCTCTTGTGGCTTACTTCCTTTGTTAGGTCACTCTTCAATGACCTTAAATTTGTCTTCTGTCAGATAAGGCATTGACATACCAAGTTTTGTCCAGTATGCCCATATCACTCTTCTGCATTCTTCTTCTGATAGTATTCTACCAATTTGATTTCCATCACACTTCAAGTCGAACCAATCGTTACCTAAATCGTGGATAGTATAAACTCTGTCTTCATAAGACACCTGATTTGTTGCTTTATCTACAACTTCAACTTTGTGTATGTATTGTTTTATCACGTACTGTCCTTAATCTTTTGTTACTAAGTCTTTCCAGTTCATAAGTTGGTCTACAGCATCTGCTGCAGTAACATCACGAGTTACTTTGACCTGATGGAACATTAACTCTCCACCATGTTCTAAATTCATTGTCATTACGACACCGTCCATTAGAATTTCAAACTTGTCTTCTTCTTGATATCTTTTACATAGCTCAAAGTTCGCTTTATACCAACCAGCTCTTGCTAGTTCCGTTTTGTCTTTTACAAACTTGCCATCAATGATTTTACCTCTACGGCTATTAATTTCTTTCGAAACTTCGCCCATACATGCTTCATTGACATATCCCATTTTACCTACTTCACCACCGGCGAATGTTTGGATATCACAGAATGCATCCACAATCATTGGAACGGTTGTATCCACTATTCTAATCCCGTTTTTAGACGCGTAGTCTGTATTCATCTTGTAATAAGCAATACTATCTGTAATCTTCTTGTAGATGTCTTTTGACATTACACGGTCGTCGTTTTCGTCAACGCCGTGAGCCTCTAATAGTTCCTCAATGATATTCAAAGAAGCTACTCTTAAATCGAATTGTTGTTTGTGTAGAAGTCTTTCTTCTTGAAATCTTCTGTGTTCTGCGTATACATTCATTACATCATCTCGTATGTTGCGTGAAAGACCTTAGCTGGTAGCCAAGTCTTGTGTATGTTTCTATCATCTGTTACGTAATACCCGTCGTCTGAACCGTTCTCATCTTCAGGTAATTCCCATTTTCTCATCTGACAGTATTCTGCTCTTGTCATAGCATCAGCTGTCACATGCTTTTGTTTGGCTCTGTATCGATTGCTCAATTTGTATCCTTCTTAAAAATTCATGCTCTATCAGTGCTACGTCTGGTACAACATTATTAAGGCTTGTACGCTGTGTAGGGTACTTTCCTCTAACTTTGAGATACTTGTGTTTTCCTTCAAATTCTATAACCACTTGCTTAGAAAATGGATGATTTTCATCATCGTCAAATATCTCATAACTACGGTTTATAACATTTTGGTTCTTCTGCATCAGCATCCACGAGTCTAGAGGCATCGCTATCTTGTCTCTATAATCTCCTAGCTTTATTTTGATGTCAGTCAAATGCAGTTTAATCCAATCGTGTACATTAGTTTTCTCTTCATCTTGACTCATACCAAACACTGCTATTAGTGGATATGGTTCAGCGTCATAAAATAGGAATGTCGTGCCTCCTGTATTCGCTTTGTTGGAATACAGAAAGAACTTCATACCTATATATTCGTACTTTTTACTTGTCTTAGATTTCCTCGGCTTTTTGCCAAGGACAACAAGAAGATTACTCGACTTCAGTTTCGCGTTCATCTTCTATGTCTTCTTCTTCAGACTCTCTTTGAAGCTCTTCAATAGCTTGAGCTCCAAATTGTGCAGCACTTTTGATATCCATGATAAATTCAGTGAAAATCGAGCGTGCTACCATCTTCTCAAATGTGCGTTGACGTGTTTGTACATCATAAGTTGCTACTAGCATTGTGTTAGTAACTGCAAAATCTTGGATGTATTTGTCTTGGAACAAAGCCAAGAAGCTCGGGTGAGCCTCTAGAATTGCCATATGTTTACCAAGTTCTACATCGTGTTGATACTGTGCAGTTTGTACTTGCTCAGCTTCAAACATTAGAAGTTACCTGCAAGAGCTGGGTTAGCTACTGGTGCTGCAACTGGTGCAGGAGCCATATATGCTGCTTGCTCAACTGGAGCTACTGCTACTGGAGCTGCAACCATTGTCGCTGCTGCTACGCCTGGAGCACCTACTGGTACTGGTTGTGCTACTGGAGCAACTGCGATTGGTGCTGCCACTGGAGCAACTTGTGCAATCGGAGCCGCAACTGGTGCAGCGACTGGAGCCACTGGAGCTACCGGAGCTACTGCTGCAACTACTGGAGCTGCACCTACGATTGGAGCAACACCAGCAACTGGTGCAACGCCTGCTACTGCGCCACCTGCAGCACGGAATGCTACAGCTTTTGGAGTAACGTAATCAACGATTTCCATTGTTTTAGATTGTTTAGCAACTGTTTCACCAGCTTGTGCTTCTGCCACAGATAAACCATTAGCATAGAATGCACGGTATAGTGAACGACGTTTAACTTCTTTGTTACCATCTTTGTTCATATCGTGAACGATTTGAAGACCAACTGTAAATTGTTTTTGGATAAGCTCAGAGAAACAATTCTCTTGAGTTTTAGTACCATCAAATGCTGTACGTTCCATAAGTGCAACTGCACCTGTCTGCATACCACAAACGATTGCAAGTTCATTCCAAACACCAAAAGATGAATTTTTAGAACCTGTTTTGAATAACTCATCAATACACATACCGTATACTGTTGCACGTTCGCCTGATTCAGATACTAGCTCTAAATCGATTGTGTTGTTACCGTTTGTAGTTTCACCTAACCATGCTTCTTGAATTGTAACTAATGCTACTCCTGAGCCTAATGCTCCACCTTTACCTGCTTGTACTGCTGCGTTTTGATTAATTTGAAATTGAAATGCCATAATGGACTTCCTTTGTTTTAATGCGCATCTTATGCGTTTATGTTCTAGTATCTAAAATACTACTCTATTGGTATACGGGTTGACCTGCTGCATCATATCCAAGAAGGACAGGTGCTACTGCTACAACCTGTGGAGCTGGCTGTGCAACCACTGCCAAGGGCACTGGGTCTACTACGATTGGTGCTGGCGTTTGTACTGCTGCTACACCAATGATTGGAGCTACTTCAGGAACTTCAGGTTTTGGTAAATACTGAGCCAATACTTCAGGAGTATATGTTTCAGCTTTATTACGAGATTCTTCAAGTTCTGTAGCTAACGTGTTTTTAGCCGCACCATCTGCATATTGCTGATTTGCGAATAATAGTAATGCTTCATCTTTAAGTGCTGCTGCTTGTTTACCAAGCTCATAACTGTGCTTAGAAGCAAGTTTAGATGCACCTTTAGATTTACCACCACTCATAACCATATCTTCTTCAGGCATATACTTCTTAAGAAATCTACACCAATGAACCATCTTGTTTGTAGCTGGGTCAATATGACTTGGGTTGTTTGATTTTCCACCACCTGATTGAGGTTCAAAGTTACGTTTTACAACATCTTCAAACATCTTTCTGCTAGTTTCATCTACGAATGCAATTGCACTCTTACCTTTTGCGATACCATCAAGCATATCAAATACATTCTGCTTTGTAAACTTAGGTAAACTAAGAGTGAATGGTACAGGTTGCCCTGGAATTGCAATTGTTGGTGCTGCTGCAGCTACTGCTTGCGCTTGTACTACTGGAGCCATTGTTACGGGTTGTGCCACAATTGGTTGCTGTGGTATTGCCATTGGTTGTACGGGTACTTCCATTTTACTTCTCCTTTAAAATATCTACTACTTCTTTAAGCTTACTAAGTAAACCTAAGTCTGAGTACGATATCAGTGTTGCAAAGACTTCGGGACGTTCAGCAATCTTATCCAGTAGATGAGAATCGTTGGTGTCTAATCCGAGTAGTCTAAGACCGTCGCCTAATCTTAATAGCCTAGTCTTATCTTGTTCAAAATAATTCATAAGCTGTGATACTAGTTGAGCTTTCTTAGCCGATGCGTCCATAATATGCCTTTATAGCGTCTGAAATTATGAGTGCATTGTTCGGTGGTCTAGCTTCAAACATTCCAACTGGAGCTTTAGACGTAGTGTTTTTGTTAGGTCTATATAACATCTCCACGTTGTCCATTTCTCCAGTTTCCATTCCGTATATAGGATTGGTAAAAAGTACAATAGCCATTTCTTTTTCAAGATGACCGTACTTTAGTTCCTTACCTTTAATACGTGCATAAGACTTAAATTCATTAAATCCAACATCTTTTTGTTCAGGGATAGCTACAACAAATACTTGTTGAGTCATCTTCTTCAGCTTGATAATCAAGTCAACGATAATCGAGTTGTAGTTCTTCCATTGGTCGTAACCTCTAAAAGCAAACTCTGCATATCTGTTAATAATCTCCGTAGCTGAAGTAAACGAGTCAAGTATAACATAATCATATGCTGCTACTCCCTCAGGCGTTAGTGCCATGTCAAGATAAGCCAATAAATCTGGATATGTCTCAATCCGAACCTGACAGAATTGGTCAGCATTGGTAAACGGTAAACTCTTGTTCTCCGTATTTAATACTAACGTTCTGCTCGGTGGCAAATCTTTAAACATAGTGCTTTTTCCTGTACCACTCTCTCCTACTACTAGGACTGGTGTTACGTTCATATGTTCTCCATTCATTAGTCCATGGTCTTACAACAAGACACAATGCCTTGCCGCCAACGGATTAAATTAGTTCAAACTCAGGAATTGCAACTGAGAAACCTGCTGCATTTGGATGTCCACCACCACCATACACTTTTGCAACTTCTGACACGTCAATCTTGTTATCAGCACGTAAAGAGAATACTCTCTTTCCAGGGACTTCAAAATACATAGCAACAAAAGGTTCATCTTCTACAAGTGCATTACCAAGTTCACTAATAAGCGTTGTAGTGTTAATACAAATAACGTTATGACCACCAATATCCATTCGTGGAAGTTCGTCTTTCATCTTAACAATTTTAGCTATCTTTGAAGCTTCGTACTTAAGGATAATAGCACCTTCATCAATAAGACCAGAGATATCATCTCTATACTCATCAAATACTGACAGGTTACTTTTGTCTTTAAGTTGAAGTGCTGCTGACACCTCTTTAGAAAATAGCATTTGCCATTCCCACAAGTCTCTATCTTCAATGTACTGAAGTAGAATTGGAGCTGTAATATTAGGCATTAGGTGTTCCCATAGCATAATAGCTCCAGAACGTTCCATGTCAAATTCACAGAAGTCTAAACCCTCTAAGTCTTTTTTAGCACTAGCGTGATGGTCTAAAACGATTAGATTTCCGTTTAGTCTTTTGTGTGTTCTGATTAAGTCTTCTCTTGGAAAAGAAAAGTCTGCAATCATTACGTGAGCGTCATCTGCTAATGCATCTAATACTCCTTCAGTCTCGCCATGTTGTACGTACACAATTTCACATGCGTCCATTCCCATAGCTTTCTCGTACCAACGTGCAGCTAAAGCACAACCTGTGCCGTCCATACAGTTTTTATGTGTGATTAAAATCGCTTTACTCATTCGTTTCCTTTAATATGGTATATCTTCTTCATTGATGACTAAATCTTCATCATCTACAATACTTCCCCACAATCTAATAGCCTTGCCATCAAATTGGTCCATACGAACTAATCTATAGTTCATAATTGCGTCATAATAATCATCAAAATGCTCAATGATTAAGTTTAAGTCTAACTCAGGTAAGGCAGCTACAATCTTCTCTGCAGTCTTTTCCCCTACACCTTTAGCACCTTTGATGTTATCCGTAGAATCACCCATCAATGCTTGTAGCAAGTACCAACGTTCAATCTGAAACTGAGGTTTAGGACTAATCCACTGACCTTTGTTGTAGTTGAACGTATGCGTAGGATTTGCATGGATAACATCTTTATCTATTGCTGCAACAAGCGTATTATACGTTCTTGCCATATAGTTAACTATATCATCTGCCTCAACTCCGTCAACATAAAGAACCAACGATGGTAATCTCTGTGCTGTCAAAGCTTTAAGCTCTTCAATTCCTACTATACTTGCTTTTTTTACTTCATCACGATTCGCTTTGTATTCAGGATACATTTCATTTCTGAAGCTTGTAGCTGGCGATAGAACTATTAAAGCCTTGACCGTGTCTCCACGAACATACTTATATAAATCAAAGACACGACCTTTAATCTTAGCTATCTCACCTACAAACTCCATGTAAGCTAACTCTATATCAAAGTTAGCCTGATGTCTATAACATGCTTTATACAGAAGCGAATCTGCGTCTACTGATATAATGTATTCCATTAATCGCCTTTATAATTATATAGAGTCACTCCCCAATTCTTACATTTGTCACAGTATACTGCTTTTTTAGCATGACTGATATTGTTGTCTTTAGGTCCTCTACATTTGTCACACACGTAGTTTATTACTTTACGTTCATCTAACAACTGCAATACAAAAGAGCCTATTCTTTCTAGTGCTCTTAAGTCTTTAGTTGTCATCTTCTTTTTTACATCTGATGGAATTACTCTCACCAGTCTACCCATAATACCACGACATTGCAAAACTTTCCAGTTCTCCTCTGACGCAGTTTGTTTTCTACTCATCGTACCACGAGCTTAGCCAATAAGAAGTTAGCCTTAGCAACTTGTTGTCCAAGTTTAACTATATCAGCTTTCATCATATTTTCATACGCTGGTGTCTTTCTTGTAGATTTTGTTATTCTTCTTCTCAACTGTACGATTTGTTCTTCTTTGAAGATTACTTCAGTTGCTACTAGACTATGCAATGCACGTCTTTCGTTATCAGTTAAATCAATCATTACGAAGCCTTCACTAGACGTGGCTTTGTAAGTCTTGTCTGTACTTTTTTAAGCAATTCTTCATTCAGTTGTACCTTACGTTTCAATTCATTCAGCTGACGTTTCTTCTCGATAATTAATCGCTTACGTCTACCATCTGTTTCTAATACCACTGCTTCTTGCTTGTCTACTTCTGCAATCAACTCTGCAGTTCTTAGCTTTAAGCCTTCTTCAATGTAGCGTAGTTCTCTTGAGTCTAATTCTAACATATAATACTCCTTACGTATTTGTTAATAAGCGTCTGGCATATTGCCTAACTCTTCTTTGTATTTGGTTTTTCTTTGTGCTTCCAATGTACCGTTCACCCAATTAGCATCTGGTGTTTTGTTCATCTTGCTAGCTACTTCTGCACAAATTGCTAGATTCTCGTGATATGAAAATCCAAGGTCTTTAGCGTGAGCCATCACTCTGAAAATCATAGGCTTAGAGTGTTCTCCTGCCTTCATGTTTATTGCATAACTGAATGTTAAATCTATATTTGATAGTACTGCATTTCTGTCTGTAATATTAAGAACAACTGCTTCCTGTATCGTTCCACTAGCTTCAATTTCTTTCAGCATGTCCAATACGTCCAATTGTTCTCCATCTAGATTTGATATCAAGTCTCTATCTGAATAACCATAGTATATTTGAGACTGTCCTAGTTCGTCTACCTTTACACTAAACATCTTACCTATCAACTTGACTAGTAAAATCCACTTAGTGCTACATACATCTACCTTAGTAACAAAAGGAATAATTATTCTGAACTTATAAGGATTGTCTTTACTTGATGTACGTGCCATATGATACATATAATCTTCAAACATATCAGCGGCTTCATCAATTGTTATACCATCGTCATCAATATCTAACACGATAAATTCAGCGGCACTATCAATATTATCTTTACCTCTAATTCCACCAATAGGATTAGGGATAGTTTTAACATTGTAGATAGCACCTTCTTCACGTGATTTGAATTTGAATGGAGTGTATACACAATCTTGAATTAGTAAATCACATAACTCTTCAAACGTTCCTGATTGATAACCATAGCCATCAAATGTTTGTTTGTATCTCTCAGCTTTTGCCATTTTAGATGCTGTAGCTGTATCATGACCTGCCTCAATCAGCTTGTCTGTAATCATTGGTGGTAACGCTTTACCTGAACAAGACATATTGTCTAAATTGACTAACTCTTTATTCACATAATTAATATCACCTGTATCCAGAGCTTCAAAGATTCCTTTATCTCCTACTACTGAGTTAGCTCCTATCACTAGTTGCTTAACTTTAGCTGTAGAATTAGCAAGGTCTGCCTTATTCAGCTCGTGGAATGATACAGTTGTAAGTTCATCATCAAGCATCCAGTCTACCAATTTCTCATAAGGT